>JAYMGJ010000211.1:0-103260 GCA_037178675.1 Scleroderma bovista | reverse complement strand
AAACAATCGAAGAAATTTGATAAGGAAGGTTTGCGTGAAGTCTATGAACCATTTTGGAAGGAGCTTCCCTTCACCAACATCTTTGCCTGCATCACACCCGATATCCTCCACCAACTCCATAAGGGCATCTTCCACGATCACCTCATGCAGTGGTGCATAAGCATTCTTGGCGAGAAGGAAATGGACACACATTTTCAGGCTCTGAGTCAATATCCAGGCCTTTGCCACTTCAAGAAAGGCATCTCCGTGGTCTCACAATGGACGGGCAGAGAGCACAGGGAGATGGAGAGGGTTTTTGTAGGTCTCCTGTCCGGTGCAGCCGAAGAAAGTGTCCTTGTTATAGCTCACTCATACTCGACTTCATCTACTATGCACAGTTCTAGCAACACACGGACAAAACCCTGGCGGCTATGCAGGACAGCCTAGGCCTCTTTCATGCGCATAAAGACATCATCATGGAACTTGGAATACACGAGCACTTCAACGTTCCCAAGATCCATTCCCTCATCCACTACATCTCTTCCATCCGAGCCCTGGGCAGTGCTGACGGATACAACACAGAATACCCCAAATGACTACACATCAACTATGCTTAGGATGCCTATCACGCGAGCAACAAACACGATTATGTCAAACAGATGGCATTGTGGCTTCAATGCCAAGAGGCCATCCATCTCAAGAGCGCCTACCATGCCTGGAGGGTGCTTAAGAAGTCTGCAAGCACAGTGTCACACACCAAACAGGTTTGGTACAGTGAACATGGAAGATAACACCTATATCAAATGATCCTTATGTAGGATAAGCACGACAGACCCTCATCGTAGCCATCTATCACACAAGAAGACTATCCTGATGCGAGAGATGAATGCCAATGCAGACAGTCATCTATCACACGAGAACTGCCAAGAAGCAGAAGAAACTGAAGGAATAACGTCAATTGTGGTATGAGAAAGGAATGCACACATCTGCAGTCCAACTCCCATACCAGAACGATCAAAGAAGCCAAAGAATTGATGGAGAAACGAAGGAGAAAGAGAAGAAATGATTTTTAGCACCCAAATGTCATTTTTAGGCACCCAGTGCCGGCATTCCAATATTTTGAATAGCTCCATCGTTTCTGAAGCTATCAGGCACGTGACTATACCGTCAGAGAGCCTAGAGCGTGGTCTATCTGCCTGTCAAGTTCCGACGCAAATCTGTTCATTTCCCACGGAGATATTCCCCCCACAATCCAGACATTTGCTTCATCACTCACTATGGAGTCTGTATTTTCTCTGGATCATTTCTCTGCTATTGCTGCAGATCTCCACTATGTCCTGCTCTTAGGACAGCCTCTCCCAGAGTTCCCATGCACTGCCTGGCACATATCTTCCCAGCCTGCTCCCTCAGTCCCTCTCATTCTCGGTCAGCGCGTTCTCCTTGTCAGTCCTGCGTCAAGGACATACTTTGGTCATCTTAGGTCTATTGTCAAGCTTGAAAAGTCTTCTCTGGTCATCTCTGTGTCCCCTGAGCCCTCAGCCTATGGTCCCTTCCTCCCAGATACTTGCCATGTCCATCTTCCTCTGTCGTTCATCTCGCTTCCCTGGATGCGTCAAATTCAATACTCTATCCGCTTCCCTACTTTCAGACGACGTCCCCCAGCACCATGACAGTTATTCCCCCACTTTATAGTGCTATTAGGAAGAAGAACCCTCTCTCGTTCTTTCCCAGAAGAGAGCTCATCAAGGGAGCCCATGGTTGCGCTTCAGTGGTGCTAGAACACATGCACTATACCTTAGTGTATGCTGACCCCCCAAAGACCTCTGGACCCCTGGTACCCTTCTTGTGGCTGTTTTGTCTCGGATCAATCCCCCTATTTATCTCAGATCTTCCCCATTGTTGTCCCATCAAATTCCTGATGGTACACAGCCCCACATCAAACTTCTTAGGCTGTGCATCAATGACTCCTTCTGCTGTGCAGTGACTCATCCCTTGCTTACTGATGCTCTCTTGTCATCAGTATTACTCTATCCCTTTCGCATTTTTGGTATATTACTCAGCTGATGACTCACTCCCTTACCAATCAATCTTGTCATGCAGCTTACTCATTCCTTTACTCAGCAGCTTATTCATGCTCCCTATGCTTACTCATTCCTGCTTATCCCTTGCTTACTGATCGCTTACAAACCCCTTACAAAGCTCTTACCAATCCTTGACAAATTCTGCTTACTCCCTTCTCTTTTTGTACTTTAATGCTGTGCCCCCCCATGTATTTAAACCCCTGGGCTCAGCCCAGTGAAAAAAGACTGAATTGCACAAAATTATCCCTCTCTCAGACTCTCTCAGTCAGTATCCCCTCAGCTCTTTGAGTCTTGTAGGCTTCAGTGAAGGTCTAAAGGCTCTGATATCTCAAGTTTATTCAATCCATTCAAGTCCAAGTATTTCTCTAGGCTCAAGCGGAGTCTAGCCAGTCAATACTTCATCTCTCATTGCTTCTGAACATCAGGAACCCCCTTGTCCCCTTGCTGCACCAATCTCTAGGTGTAGTATCACTGTTTCAGTCTCAGTCAACCCAATCCCCACTTTGACACTTCCTAGGCTTTAGGAAGAGTCCAGACCCCTATCCCCTTCATCTTCTATTACTCCTATACCTCAGGAATATCCTGCATCACCGTCTGCATCACCCTGTTGGTGTAGATCCCCTTTCCCCCTCCTCAGCATATCCTCTCTGGACACCGCGGAGGTAAACCACCACTCGCACTTTTCATAGTCCTTTGTTGGTGTTGTGTTTGGGTTGTTGTTTTGACCTAAACCCACACTTTGACTCACAATGGATGCCATCCATGGAGGCTCGGGCGGAGGGAATGATGGCTCAGAAAATTATTCAGACGTAGGTGACCATCTGGGTAGGGGTGGGGTGACAACAGGGATCGTCTTGCTGCATGAGAGCCGTCAGGTATGTAGAATTGGCTGCTCCCATGGTAGTTATTGACCAAGGTGGTTATGCCAGCAAAAGTGGCCTACAAAGTGGCTAAATTTCCTGCCCAGCGCGTATCCGTTCAGCAGTTGCAAGATGACTACCAAGTGCCTGAGTTTCTGGCAGCGCTCAAGCATTTCCTCAACTCCTGCACGACTCGAGTCAAAGTGGTATTCCCCATGGAATCAGATTGTTTTGAAGTATTCAATCAGCTATACATGGCGAATGGACCTAGTGTGGTGACTGGACACGGCAGTAGCTGGCACAAGATTCGTGCCAAGCCAAAGGTTGCTGCTTGTGGACACAAGGCCAAGTCCCCTGCAAGGTTTGATACAGTGTTTGTGTGGGACGAAGGACATCAACTGAGACCTCTTTTGGAGCCCAATGGTACGTACCTGGTCTCATCGACTCATTGAGTGTGCGCTGACAAGCATTTTAGTGGTCTGTATCACACAAGTTCACGTGATATTCAAGCTTCCAGAGCATATTGGCCATTACCCACATCCACTCGTGTATGTCAAATGGTTCACCTCACTCTGTCATTGCGATCCTGTTTCTGGCCAGTTTGTTGTCACACGTTCGACACGCAACCATCAGCGCAACATGTCGGTGATCAATGCTGACCGCTTTGCCCACCCTTGCCATCTTCAAGCCCAGTGTGGAAGGAAGATTACTTTAGATTGGACATCTGACAATGTGCTTGAAATGGCGAGCGCGTTTCATGTGAACTCATACATTAGCTTAGATACTTTCATTGCCCTATCGGATTGTTACTAATCTGTGGCTACAATCTATGCTTGTGTCTTGTCAAGTTGGTAATGTAAGGACAACATGGGCTACTGGGACTATGGAAGATGTATAGTGTGAATGTGGGGCTACAATGCCTATGGAAAGCTGGCTACACTGCGCTGTCAGCAATAGTGGCAACCATGTGCTACGTGTCATGCGGTGACAGCTGGATAGTGCAGCAGAGCATGTGCCTGATGCACTATATCATGATCAAGCCTCTAGGTGACTTTGTACCTGGGTGGCTATGCTACATAGTAAAGTGTTTTTCCTGATGGAACACTGAGGTGAAAAGAGTCCTCAAGTGGATGAAAAATCCTCCATGCTTACATAAGGATACTCGTCACACAAATAAGGAAACTAACAGTAAGCCTAGAGAATGGTAGTGACGAAGTAGGTCTTTCAACAGATGCACCATGGTTGGGCCCTATCTCAGCTGGCCATGTAGCACAGCTGCTGTCAGCTTTGTCTGTCCATGTTGTATGGGACAATGCAGGTGCATTATGTGACCATACAGCAATAAGTTTTAAGTAATACTGTAAGCAACTGTACCAATCTGTTGGTATGTGTGATACTGTCACATGTACCCATATGGTAATATGTATTACTGTAGGTGGTTGTATCTGATCTGGAGAAGCATGTCATGCTGTAATGTTATGTCTGAAAAAGGCTGGATTGCTGATGTATTAAAGTGAGTATATGACTTGCACCTCATGTAGTCAGCTTCCTTTTTTAGTAGCACACATGTTCACTGCTGTGCAGCCACTGGGAGGTTCTTCATCCTTTCATTGAATCTCCCAGCATCCACCTCCAGCTAGACTGCATCTGCTGTGAGTTGGGTAATGGTCTGTATCACACTGAGAAGTAACTGTGACATGACTGCACAGTGGGGGACCTACCTGTGGTGCTGTACTAAGCATTTTCCCCACTGTTACAGGCCTGTATAATTAGTTACTAAATTTTTAATGTTAGAGGGCCATGTGGGTGAGATTCAGATACAATGGGACTAAATAACATGTACTAGAAGAGGATGTCACAACATAGACATGTAATGTAACAAATAGCAAATTCTTCAGACAAAAAGAATTGATATGGTTGGAGAAAACATTCAAATATGATTAGGGTTAAAGGAGCTTCTTTGCTGGCAGACATCATTAGACACTTTATATAGTCCTGAAAAGGGTTACTTACACATACAGTTGTTTACAATGATATCAACAGTGACCTGCATTAATGCATCATAGTTATTATTGCTATGTTCCTTAATGGCATGCTGAAGAGCATTGAGAACAGTGGCTTGGGTTCCAGAGGTTTGATATTCCTTCACAGCAAGATCAAGAGTGTTGCTTGCATCTCCATTTTGCTGCAGAAGAAAGTAGGAGTATTCAAAAATGAGAATGCATCCTTTGAATGGTTTAGAGAGTACATGTGAGAAAGAAAGTTTCCTCACCAGCTCCATGAATGATTGACTTGTGCATAGGGGAAACCATAAACAAAGGATGCATTAAGGGTAATGCACCAGATGCAATATCAACATCAGAATCTTTCTGTTAAATCACAAAACACATCAGTTAAATTCTAATGAAAGAAATGGTGCCTCACAAACTGAGGGACAGTCATATTGGTATATTAAAATGAATAGATATAAATAATATACCAAATTCTGGAAGAACATCATAGGAAACATGAATAACTGACAAATTGGATGGCTTACATTCTAAGTGTTCAGAAGTTATGAAAGGTGCAAATAAATAAGTGTGGATGAGAACAAAAGAATGTGCTCACATCCTGAAGGCATTCATGTAAGGTTCATCACACTATATTTGCATCAGAGAGCTGTA
Source organism: Scleroderma bovista (assembly GCA_037178675.1). Classification (NCBI taxonomy): domain Eukaryota; kingdom Fungi; phylum Basidiomycota; class Agaricomycetes; order Boletales; family Sclerodermataceae; genus Scleroderma; species Scleroderma bovista. Next base: position 97,677 of record JAYMGJ010000211.1, on the reverse strand, counting down.
CTGATGATAAACTTACTTGCTAATAACAAAAAAGATGGAAGTATGGCATGGAAATGTAAGTAGAATTACATCAGATCTAGAATAAAAATTACACACATTCTAGGAAGCCAACAGGACCAGAGTAGGGGAGAGCAGAGTGAGAAGGGACACAGCTGGACCTGGCATGAAATCACTCACTCCCTGTCAAGCCAACAGCACCAGAGTGGGTGTGAGAACAGTGAGAAGGGACCCAGCTGGACCTGGCATGAAATCACTCACATACTATCAAGCCAACAGCACCAGAGTGGGAGTGAGGACAGTGGAAGTAAGGACAGTGAGAAGAAACTCAGCTGGACCTGGCATGAAATCACACACCAACTGTCAAGCCAACAGCACCAGAGTGGGAGTGAGGACAGTGAGAAGGCACCCAGCTGGACCTGGCATGAAATCACTCACATACTATCAAGCCAACAGCACCAGAGTGGGAGTGAGGACAGTGAGAAGGCACCCAGCTGGACCTGGCATGAAATCACTCACTCCCTGTCAAGCCAACAGCACCAGAGTGGGAGTGAGGACAGTGAGAAGGCACCCAGCTGGACCTGGCATGAAATCACTCACTCCCTGTCAAGCCAACAGCACCAGAGTGGGAGTGAGGACAGTGAGAAGGCACCCAGCTGGACCTGGCATGAAATCACTCACATACTATCAAGCCAACAGCACCAGAGTGGGAGTGAGGACAGTGAGAAGGCACCCAGCTGGACCTGGCATGAAATCACTCACTCCCTGTCAAGCCAACAGCACCAGAGTGGGAGTGAGGACAGTGAGAAGGCACCCAGCTGGACCTGGCATGAAATCACTCACATACTATCAAGCCAACAGCACCAGAGTGGGAGTGAGGACAGTGAGAAGGCACCCAGCTGGACCTGGCATGAAATCACTCACTCCCTGTCAAGCCAACAGCACCAGAGTGGGAGTGAGGACAGTGAGAAGGCACCCAGCTGGACCTGGCATGAAATCACTCACTCCCTGTCAAGCCAACAGCACCAGAGTGGGAGTGAGGACAGTGAGAAGGCACCCAGCTGGACCTGGCATGAAATCACTCACATACTATCAAGCCAACAGCACCAGAGTGGGAGTGAGGACAGTGAGAAGGCACCCAGCTGGACCTGGCATGAAATCACTCACTCCCTGTCAAGCCAACAGCACCAGAGTGGGAGTGAGGACAGTGAGAAGGCACCCAGCTGGACCTGGCATGAAATCACTCACATACTATCAAGCCAACAGCACCAGAGTGGGAGTGAGGACAGTGAGAAGGCACCCAGCTGGACCTGGCATGAAATCACTCACTCCCTGTCAAGCCAACAGCACCAGAGTGGGAGTGAGGACAGTGAGAGGGGACCCAGCTGGACCTGGCATGAAATCACTCACTCCCTGTCAAGCCAACAGCACCAGAGTGGGAGTGAGGACAGTGAGAAGGCACCCAGCTGGACCTGGCATGAAATCACTCACCAACTGTCAAGCCAACAGCACCAGAGTGGGAGTGAGGACAGTGAGAAAGGACCCAGCTGGACCTGGCATGAAATCACTCACTCCCTGTCAAGCCAGCAGCACCAGAGTGGGAGTGAGGACAGTGAGAAGGCACCCAGCTGGACCTGGCACAACATCACTCACATACTAGTATCATGCCAACCCAGCAGTAATCATAGTTAGAGCTCATTCATTCCTACCATGGATTTGAAAACCTAATCACCTATTGCAACAATTTTATCACATCAAACACAAGGTAAATGCTTGCCCAACCTTAGATGGCATCCAGCTCATTATGCACATTTCCAAGGCTATCTTGTCAAATTTGTTTTCCACCACAAAGTATTTCAGTCCTCTGTGCAATACTTGAGTGTCAGCACCATATAATATATCAATGTCACTCTCCTACCTTTTAACTGAGTATTCAATGTTCAGAACAATGTTAGCTTGCTGGGTTGAAACTACCAGCTTTTGCAGTTCCACCTCATTAAGAGCCTCTGTTGTGCATCTTAGGAGTGGACTACAATCTGCATCCTCTTGGTTCATTCCTACATTTATATGTCCACATTAGCATCACCATAACATTAATTCAATCCATAACTCACTGGCCACTGACAAATAGGCCTTTGGAGGATACTTGCAGCCACTCAACTGGCTTTCAATTTTTGCCTTCAGCTTGCTTAACATCTCTGCTGCAAACTCTCCAGCCCTTGGCTTTGCTTCTCTCATTGTTAAACCACTTTCTCTCATGAGTTGGTTGAGAGCAGGCACTCTTAAACTATCAGCCTTTGTCAACACAGCAATTACAGGCACTCCCCAACAATCATATCAGAATCAGAATCATACCACTCAGAATGTAAGTACCTTACCATTTCCTGTATTGCATTCATTGAAGAACTTCTCTTCTGCAGCCAAAATTGGCCTCTCATAATCAGCCATTGAGATACAAAACCTAGGTCACCATCGAGCTTATATGATATATCCCTTAACTGGAGTTGTGATCTTACCAGATGGCATGGATACGCTTTTCCAACTTCAGTGTGCGTGCTCGATCAGTGACAAAGTCCTTCATCAGGTTCAGCTCCTTCACAGAGCCAGTCTCGAATCCTCGTGAGTCATGAAATATAAAACCTGGGTTGCTCCGAAAAATCAGTTCATCTTCAATGTTATGATACCCCCTCTGAATAGAGTCAGTCTAGTAATGTCACCGAACAAGCTCTCGTAGGCCGACTCGCCTCCAATGACCCCTGCACGATCGCAGGATCGATCTGCGAAATGTCATGCATCAATTAGTCGAAGGGACATATGATACGGTAGCATGAGGTACTTGACCTTTTCGCCTTTGGCATTGAAGATCTCCGGGAGCTCTGTTGTGTTGCAAACACGCTGCAAGAGCGTCGTTTTACCTGCATTTGACCTGCCGAGGACGAGGATTCTGAAGTGACCAATGCGATCGAAGTGCTTTTTGACTTCCGCAGGATCCATCCTGAAAGTGTCTACCGCCATATCATTGAATAATGTACAAACAGTCACGGTGACTAGACCTGGAAGTTACTACTCACTCGCTTCGTCGGACCCTGCAGCACGCTGCCCAGAGTTCCTGAATGGTAGAGCCGACCGAAACTTGCTCAAGAGTCCAGAAACCATTCTCGCAGAAATTTGTTTGCTGTGAAGTTGTATCACGGGAGAGTTGTGTAAAGAGGCGAACGGAGAGTGGTGGTCACAGTACAAGTCGCAAGGCCAACATGAGGCCAATTGATATCGGGGCGCTTATCGTGGGACTTTTAGAGGGCGTTGTGCTCGTAGGCTTAGCGCCGCCGCGAGCGGGGGCATCTCTTAAGTCCCGATCATGCCAATATGCCGCTCCCCGTTTCCCCTCCTACGGGGCCTACACACAGGTCATCGTCACCAGTTCCCTTGGTACCGACAGTCTCAAACTCACCAGTCTTCTCCAACCCAGGCTTGATGCCAGGGTACGGACAGGGTCGGAATTTTAACGTTTTGCACGATGGACAGTTTCCCGTTGGGTATGCTCCACCGAGCATAAGTGCGGGTAGCGCTCCCTCAGGGGGTCCACAGGACCCGGTGATTCCTTCGAATCTACGCCCAGGTTCTCGGCGCTACTCGCCATACTATGCGCCTCAACAGTCGCAGCCTCATCCTGTCGCCGAACGTGAATGGAGAGGGACATGTGGGCGGAAGACGAGTCTTACATATCCAACGTCACCAATACCCGCTGGCCTGATGTACCCCACGCCCCCGATCTCTCGTGATCCCACTTTACGACCTTCAAGTCCCTCGCAGTCAACGCTGGACGAGCGCCGCCACAGCGCAGCGGGTATGATACCTGCAATGCGTACGCAAACGTCAGTGGATCTCGCTTCCTCTACCCAGCGGTACAGTATTCCCCCCGAAGCGGTTGGTACTGCGGTCGGCGAGTACGCGGTACAACATCCCGGCTGAAGTGCCGGGTGTTGCTGGGTCTAACCCACGATATGGTGTACCGGGACGCACATCGACGGCGTCGTCACATGGGTCGAATCCTCAGTACAGTGTGCCTGGACGTACTTCGTCCCAGGGCTCGCAATCGCGAGGTGGTGGTGGGTACGTTCGGTACGATCCGCAGGACAATGATCCAGCATGGATATCGAGTCGGGAATCGCTCGATGCTGTTACGGACGCGAATACGGCTGCGAACGCGGGGGCGGGGCGGGGCGGGGCGGGGCGGGGCGGGGCGGGGCGGGGCGGGGCGGGGCGGGGAAGGATGCGCCGTGGATCTCTGGCTCATGGTTATGACAGGTTGCGTTGAACAGGAGAGTGTATGTGCGACATTTACGCGTTGTGACCTTTTTTGCGCGGTATATTATTTAGTTACATATATCTGTTTTTTTCTTTGTACAGTAGACGAGCGCTCTTTTCCATAGTCTCGTCCCATTCCCTGAAAAGGGAGTTTGTGAAATCGGGTATGCGACTGGTTGCTATGCCAAGTGATTCGTTCCATATATTACTTATAATAAATACCTTAAAATCGGAGTCCAGAATAGCTTTCCCGGCAGGTATTCACAGTTTCTCTTACTAGAGTCTACCAAAACAACACGCATCGCTGAGCCACTGACTCTTCACTCCCAGTGAGAAATGGACATATGGGAGGCTATGTAGCAGTAGTCATACATAGGCCCTATGTCTGAGTAGCGCTGCATAGAAAATGTACGCCAGCCTATCAATTATTCCAAGGTGTGCATATGTAGATGTATGAACATAACTAGCGCATAGATCTACATAGATCGTCGTCGTCGACAGTCCGCCGTCAACCATGCTATGTAGTTCTATGTAGTTCTAGTTCCCTCGAGATTCCTATGCCATTCTATGAAAAAATAGGTTGCATTAATGTCCCGCCCACCCGCTCCCTAAAATATGCTATCCTATGCGTTTGTAGGTATTCCCGCCCACCGCCCACCATTCCTACCCACCGCTGCTGCTGCTCCCCATTGTACCTCTCATTCCTGCCATGCCCACTCCTGCCCATCATGCGCTCTCATCTCCACTTGTCTCCTTTCCTCCCCACAAGACCCACATCCCTCCACTTCGCCCTAATACATCGGCAGTCCCGAAAACTTTGCGATCACCTCGGCGGTCCCATTCGTCCAGATCCCTTTCTCGACCTTGGATATAGCATGAGCGTCGGAGTAAAGAAATGGGGAGTTGCGCGCGTACGAGTTGCTTATATTCGTCTTTGTATTTCTATAAAGCGACGATCAATTCAATCAGTATTTGAACCAACATTACACTCACCTTTTTTGCCTCGGATGAAAGAGCATCAAAATATGTATTGAATTCTTCTTGAGAGCCGTATGGAGAGACTTGTTTAAGCCATCGATGGGCGCATAGCGTCCTTCCATTGCTGGTTAGAATAGTGCTCGACTTGGATGAACAACTTACCGCGCGCTCTTGTTAGATCCGGGGCGCCAACCTTTCTTTTTGCTCGCAGCGGTTGCTTGGGTTGTTGACGTGTTGTTGGTCTCGGCTGTAGATGTCTGCGGGGGCTGTTCGGATGCAGAGGCTGCATTGGCATCGCTACTGATTGTGGTAGCGAATGTCGAAGGTGTTGTACCGCGTGATGGGGAGACACGTTGCACTTGTGCTGAAGACGATCCACTGCTTGGTGTGGTCGATGACACGTCCGTTGGGCCTCTGGCCTCGGCTGGAGATGTCTGCGAGGGCTGTGAAGCAGACTCCACTGCATTAGAAACGTGATCACTTGGGCATGGCCGGTTTGCCGGGGTCGATAACCTGTAAGAAAGACATCAGTAGTGTCTGTGAAAGAGCGTATGTTTGAGGTACAAAGGATTCTTGAATTTGATCCGGGGTACTGGTGCTCGGGTTTGTGCGACGTGTGATTCTGTAGATTGTGTGAGCGTGTTATGGGACTGTATACAACCACACACCTGTATTTTCGTCCCCTTTGTGGACCGGGGTATTGCGAGGAATGGGCCCAGACACCGACGAAGAAGTAGCAGAGGCCTCTGAAGTACTGTGAGAGAGCGGTGACTCTAAAGACAAGCCAGTAAACGAGAATGGGGTGGCAGCCGCATCGACTGGGGACTCTTCAACACTATCCCCTTCAGGTCCAGCGGCGGCACTGTCATGGGTGGTCTTGTCAAGATCTTCGTCAGCGTCTTCTTCGACCTTCATGCGCTTGCCAGACTTCTTGGTAAACCGCGTCTGTTTCCAGGACGGGTAAATTGCCTTGGCATGAGCATCGACTTTCCACAAGTCTTCGCAGTAGTTAAGTTCTATGAAAGTATTAGCCAGCTCCCAACGAAAAGTCTTCTTCACGGTCAGCGGCATTGAAGTCCACGTCATCTCAGCGTTGATATGGCCTTCGTTGCGGAGGTCTAGCCATACTTCATACATCGTTGAATTGATTTTTCCAACCCGATCGTCGTCTAGCTGTTTCCCATCTTTGTCTTCTAGATAGGCCGTCGATTTTTTTGCTACGCCCTCTGGAGTCTTCTTCCATATTTTGTATTCTCTTTCCGTCCACAGGCGCACTTTTGGAAAGTCTGATTTGTCAAACTTGGGAGGGGGCGTAAGACCAATGCCTGAGCTGCGCTTGAGTGAAGTAGCCTGTATGCCGATGTTAAGCGGCGCATTGGGATCATTGGAGGAGCCTGAAACTGGGGTGAGCCGGGAGAGAAGTGCAGTATATGCACCCCTGTTAGCAAAGCGTGTCGTTAGTTAGTAGGACAAAAGAATAGACGCAGCTACTCGATGGCTGTCTTTCCCGACGTGAGCACTGCGTTCTCGTTTTGAAGCTTGGCAACCATATCCTTTAAAACCTGAATTTGACTGATATACTGAATATATGCGTGAAAATCAGTAGATCAGTACGATAAAATGCGTGACTCACCATATTATTGTCCTGGTATGCGTTCATCTGCTGTACATGACCGATGGTCAAGATCAGTGGTTAGCAAGCATTAGATTAGACAGATACATGTTGTATCTGTCCTTGGGTACCAGTCCATTGTTGTTGTGTAGCGGAAGCTTGATTGACTTGTTGGGTATTGTACCGATAAGTGTTGTTTGTACTGTTAAAAGAGTCATTAAAAGAATTTCTGAGGGCGTTGTTCGAGTTGATTATCTGGTCATCAAGTGAAAGAGAGGAGGAAGAATCTTGTCTGTCGAAGGAGGGGAACGACATGGTGAGAGTCATGGCGGGAAGAGAAGAAGAGGGTTATCCAAAAATGGCCATCACTGTCGTGCGTCTCATGTGTCTCGACTACGCGCCATCACCATGTCCAACATTAACCCTGCTGAGACGACTACACCAGTCAAAATCACCACCATCGACAACATTTCTGTCCTTGACATCCACGGGCTGTCGTCTGACTGGAACACCTACCTCGTCAAAGTCACTCCAACCCAGCCAGGCCCTTTGGTGAGCGCATATATGCTTCATTTATCATCGTCTCTAACTCGCGCATCCAGAAACTTGTCCTTCGGCTCAGAAACTGTACTGTAGAGAGCAAGCCTTGCAATGTGGATGACCTCAAGACTCTTAATCCGGCCCCAACGTAAGTACATCTGGTCGGTCTATGTCTCTTCACTAACTAATGTAGCTATCATCTCCTCGCAGAACCTGCCCTTTGTCTGATACGTGCACCCAACAGGGATTCAATCAGTCTGGGGAGGTTGACGATGGAGGAGGTAGTGCGTCTCAACAGGCAAACTAATGGCCCTTCCTGCACCCAGAAATGCGCGCGCACAGACGACGATACTGCATCCCAGCAGGCCATCAAGCTTCCACGTGCGACCGAGTAGACTTTCTCATTATTCCATCAGCACTTCCATACATCACTCATGTTCTTGTCCTCCAGCTTGTTCGTCGCAGGTCTGTTGTACAATTATAATGTTGGACAATGCGGCTTCGTTAGATTCACTGTATGGTTATGCGTCGGACTCGTGTCTTGTAGTTAATCAATAAAAATAGATCCGTTTTAGTGTCATACCCGCATGAACAACTTAGTTCACTATAAAAAAAACTAGTAAAAGGGTCAATTATCTTGGTCGTCGTCATACTCGGTCCCGGCGTATGCTAATTCCATCCCCATCTTCTGTACCAAGAAAAACCTATCTTGCATGCCGCCTTCCTGTAACTGAACGCGATGTGGAACCATGCCGACAACAGAGCGGATAGCAGTAAGTGCAAGGACACAGAGACTTTCTTCACCCAGCTTTCTGCTTGAAACGAGGACGCCATACGAATCTTCGAATAGACGCGGGTGTGGGTGAGAATACAGCGTGACCAGGGCGACATCTACGAAACGGTATTGTGGGGGGTTGACTGGATCGCCATACAGGTCGTCTCCATCATCCTGCACGACCGCTCTTGCAAAATATCGGACCTCTGCAACGCGCTCCTCTCCACCAACAATAGCCTACAGACTCTAGTCAATATGGATGTACAGTTGGACAGGAAATCAATCACTTACGATGACATTTCGAGCCATGCGAAGTTCTTCAAGCGGCTTCTGTGATTCGACATATTCGGAGCGTGCAATTTGGCCATTCGGCAGCCGCAGCCGCCCCCAACGACGAATGTTTGGTGATCCATCTTGTCCCACGTATCCAGAGATTATTTGAGCTTCGCGACCTTGTATCTTAATTGGTCGTTTGTCGCGTTTGGGCAATAGAACATAGCCGTTACCCAAGTCTTCGGATGCACGTGGGTTGGCACCTTCCCGCAAGAGATCTAGTTCGGGATACATAGCCAGGAGGGCGTTGATTTGACAGCGACGGATACCTTGCTGGGCAAGGTTAGAAAAGGGATCTGATGGTTGGCGTATTTCTTGCCCGAGATTCCCAATCGTGCGCTCCATCGTCCATTGGGATGAGCAGATGGGAGACCCGACACGCACAGCCTCTGAGGCGAGATGACTCGTCAGGTGGACACAAGGGCGTATGAAGTGAATGCGATCGATACGCCGTTGATAATGTATCCGTTCGAACTCATACTCCCATTCTGCTAGAAAATCGCGAGCACGTTCGAGTTGTGTGGGCGTGATACTGTACTGACCCATGATTCGAAAACCTGCAACAAACTTGCAAAAGTTGCGCCAGATATCATGGGGCAGAACCTGAAAAAGGAGAGCTGGACAAAGAGAGTATATCCACGTAATGTATTCGGTTGCCTTGTACCACGAGTTTGCATGAAGACTTGGGTCACGAGGAGCGACATCGAATGAACCAGGGAGGTGTGGTTTGCAAGCGGCGACAGCACGCCCATGTTCCTCCCATCTGCGCTGTTCCCTGAGAACGGACCAGCGCCAGTTTGCCCTATTATCAGTTGATGCACACTCAATAGTACCCCTCCACAGGTCTAGCCACAATGCAGCCATGTTTGCACCACTAAGGTGCATCATCTCTGATGAAAAACATTCTGGGATGCCGAGGATAAGGTGAGGCTGGAGGCCAAGGAGAACACTGGGCCCGACAATGCCTGTCTCAAGGCGCAAGGCGACGGGATTCATAGTCTTTATGAGTGCGTGCCTGAAGGAGATAATTAAGTTGTTGTACATAGCTCTCCGAGGTGCTGGGGCCAATTTCGTATACATTGACATCGCCATGCGTGCACCCTGGGACATCGTACTCGTTAGGCTTGAGTAAAACGGGATAGTATTGAGAAGCGCCAGGTTTTCGACGACCTTTGAGTGGACAGCGCATGCGACAACCGTTCTTCCCTTGGTGGCCAACAAAATTACTCATTGTTAAGAGACCTGGACCGTCAGCGCATGCAAGAAAGAGGAATAAACGAGTGATAAAATCACGGTCGTGGGCCGAGTCCCATATCCTGAGACCCTCGCGCTGTAGGGCAGACACATGGTGGAGACCTGGGGACAGGAAGGACTCGATGAACTTGGGCTTCTTTGGTCCTGGAATAATGGCACCGGGTAGTACATGCTTTTTCTTGTAGCGATGATCCGGCGAGAGCTCGAGGATGATCCAAATGTAAATCCAGCAATCGGACTCTTTCGACTCGTACAGTTGCGCACCATCAATGGATATCATGAGGAGAGTGTCGTCCGGTGTGATGGTGCCATCAAGAGCTCCCTGCAGGTAAGCACTACCACAGAAGATGTCGTCGTACGTATTGACAAGACCATCATTCACGAGAAGCGCGTCGAGTATTTGTTGCGTCTTGTTCCGGCGATAATGCATCTTTTCTGCGCTTTCAGGATGTCGCCAGAGGGCCTGGAGTTGGGGGCCAATGGGAATAGTGTGAAACACTGCGCGAGGGTGTTTGTTTCCTCTAATCTGCCGAAGCTGGTCGAAGCGTGGCTCACCGCATTCGGGGCAGGTATCGAGATCTGCATGAGGACCAACAAAAGCAACACACGAGTTGATGCACATATGACTGATGATAGATGTGACGCCAGTGAAATCGCAAAGAAGTCGTTTGACTTGATAGAAAGAGGGAAGTTCGGAGCCTGGAAAACAAGCTTGGATGCCCATGCGTATCTTCTCATACGCATCTTCCGATGAATGCTCGAGCGCCATGAAGTTCCTGATGGCGAGTTTTTGACAAGGATCGTCGAGTTCGAGCACTTGTTTTGGAGGGTTGCGGAGCCGGTCAAGAGACTCCCCTCTAAGCCCCGTTCCGTCATCAAGCGAGGCATTCCGAATCCATTGAATAAATGACATACTTCGTGCATGCTTTGGCGTGGTGGAGGCTAGGTCGGCTAGTTCGTTTAGGTTGAGACCCAAAAGTGGGTTGGGAGCGGTGTCTCCATTCGCTGAACGACTGGGCGAACGTACGGGAGTATTATCAGGAGCTGGGTGGGGTGTACGGCATCCAGGCAAGGGGGTGGGAGAGTCGCCATTTGCTGGATGTCCGGGTGAAGGTGGGGGAATGTCATCCTGCTCCGGCAGGGGAGTATGACGTCCAGGTGAGGGTGGGAGAGTATCTCTGTGCGCTGGTGGGGGTGTACGATGTCCAGGCGAGGGTGCGGGAGCATCTCCGTGTGCTGGTGGGGGTGTATGCCACCCAGGTGAAGGCGGAGGAAACCCACCATCCATGCCCCAGTCTTGATCTATGTTGCCAGCATCAGAGGGCTCACTTGACACCTATAAGCTGTTGTTGAGAAGATTATATTGATGTATAAAATGGTAAACTCACCGAAGTCTGCCCCGATAAGCAGTTAGAACGGTCAGGAGGACGCTGCACGAGAGATCGAGCATCCTCGATGAACGCACGAAAGCCATCGGAACGCCTTGCTAATCGAATGTTCTGCTTCTCATCCTCGCCTGCTTCACGGTAATGACGACGCCAGGTCGCGGGCGTTCTTAATGCCCTGCGAATACCTTTACAGTACTTCCTGCAAACACACCAGTATTCGTCTGGAGGGTCGGGCATAATCTGTGCACATTGTAAGTCAACCGAGAGTTCTGGATAACCCAACTCACCTTATGTACCACCAGGACTACACAAAAGGCTTGATCCGGGAGGGAGATCTGTGTAGTAGACGAGAGCGTTGGTGATGTCAGTGGAATGGACGCTACTCAGTATCTTTATCTGTAAAACGTTGAATGGAATGGAATTGCATCCATTCAATTGCATTCAAAGCAGTCGACTGAATGCTTGAATGGATGCAATTCGTTGGATGTTTCAACAGATGGGACATATGGCTTACTAGGCCGACGAGATCTACACGAACGCCATAGCTACACATATGTACAAGCTATGTCAAATAGAATTACCTACGGAGACCTAAGTTCGCCTATGTCCACTTCTCACTGGGCTTCACTTCGCAACCTTCCTCAAGTATCTTCTTTAATGGGTGGGGGTCGGGTGGTCTAGCGGTTACCCCCGGCTGCCTTTGTGCAGTGAGTTGCTTGTTCAACTCCCCCCCAAGCCCATTTTTACTGCTACTTGCCGTCATGGGAATCACAATGACGTCACAACCAAGGGTGAACTGGAGGGCCCTACGAGATTAGTGTGGGCAATGGATGGGATAATGGGAGCTATATGCCAAGTTTAGCGATGGGACCAGTCCTCAAAGTTGGCCGTGGGAGTTAGGAGGGGTCACCCCGACCAGGCGCGAACCTGGATTAAAATACTAGCCAAAAACTAACTTACCAGCCACCACCAGCACCTCCACCTAAGTGAGCCGTCCGAGAATAGTATTCACACCTCTCTGGCCAGTCGGAACAGGCGGGTGGGACAAACCTCTAATGGTGGTCAGGGAGCCTTTAATGGGCAGTTACCTAATTGGTTTGGTGACTAGGGTTAACCCAGTAGCGGGGGGTTACAAGTGCGAGTGAGGTGTTTCTAGGGCTTCATGGACACAGGTGGAAATTAGATAATCTCACTCCAACCAGCCGTGTCTTACTCAGATTTTCTCTGTTGTTGCTTACACGGGATATAAATAAAGATGTTCTCTCTCTCTCTTCTTTAATGGGTCTAGAAGCAGCCGTTCCCAGGAAGGAAACTTGAAAGGTCCGAGGATCGCATCGTGAACTTAAGCGCTCACCCATCTCCCCACTTACGCCCACTCGTTTGTTCATTGTCTCTCGTTCTGTTCGTGTTCGCCAGTAGCTCTCTGAAACACACGCTCATTTCTGCCCCTCGTCTCATAGTTTTTCTTACTTCGAGCAAGGGTGAGTCTTCCTAGTGTCTTGCCCCTTCCGGGGGATAATGTGACCATGCAAGAAGGAAAATTCATGACCGAAATCTAACTTTCGTCCTCGCTGGTTACGATGACATTACCGATGGATACGTGCACCGCGTTGGGAGAACTGTGCAGACGGGCTGCCCAATATTCCATCAACCTAGATGGTCAAGTGGAACTAGACAAACGAAAGGGCGCTTTACAGGGCAGGAACGCCCTGGTATACTCTGGTATTCTACGTCATAACGGAGTGGAAAGGCAGGTAGCAGTCAAAGTCTTCCGTTCGGGACCTCCAGGAGATCTGGATACGTTGAAGGTAATGATATTAATTCAATGATCTTCGCTTTGTGTTGATTCTGACCCACTGTTAGCGTATTATCCAGGAAATACGTGTATGGTCTAAGTTATCTCACGAAAATATTGTCCGCATGCTCGGAATCTCCACAAAGTTTGATTTCACCATCTCCATAGTATCTGATTGGATGGAGACTGGGGATGCATTTACGTATGTACAGAATCAGGAGAACGATCCTCGCCCATTGGTGAGTCTGAGGGAGTGCACCGTTTTATTCACCCCTTGACACACTCGTTGAGATCATGGACATCGCGAGAGGGCTGGGCTATCTCCACAATCATGAACTTGGTCCAGTATTGCATGGAGACTTGAAGGGTGTAAGTCCGATCGCCGTGATTCGCTAGCACGTCAATGATAACGATCACTTTTTCTGCAGCAAAATGTTCTGGTTTCCCATGATGGCCGGGCACTCCTCGCTGATTTCGGATTTTCTACCCTGAGAACATGCACCTTCAGCTTGGCCGTTGAACCTGGAGGTGGAGGTACAATACGTTGGATAGCTCCGGAAATTCTGGATGGAAACGAAATATCCGTTGCGAGTGATATATGGGCATTTGGAATGACTGCATTGGTATTTTTTGTCGTTGTTGTTTTTTTCCGTGGAGTTCTTCATGTTTCAACAGGAGTTATTTACCCGGTTGCGACCATTCCATGAAAAGCTGAATCCGGCGAGCATCATTTATCGAATATTGCAAGGCCCCCCCGATCGACCTACTGACGAGTTAACGTGCTCTCGCCTGACTGATGCATGGTGGGATGTATGCTCAAGGTGCTGGATATTTGAACCATCATCCCGTCCTAAAATGTCGGAAATAGTTCGAAAGCTTGATAAAATTATGGTGGGTGATATGTCTTCCCAGACGTATCCAGATCATAGCCACCAAATTTTCACATCGCCTCGCGATCAACCACCAGCCTCATTCACCAGCCATCTTAGCCGTTCGGACGAAACTCGATGTTCCTCAGATCATTCTGTCAACGCTGCATCCTTCGAGGATCCTACAAATGTACACCCATCTGATCTTCCTCACCTCAGTCGCCGTCACAGCTCGATCCAGCGCATGACGACTGGGCTAGTCACTTCAACCAAAATTGCTCTTCGTGGTGGTCATTCTATGTCATGTCTGCATAGACTCCGATTTACCCCTCAAGCTGTACTGGGGGTCAACGAACATTGCCGACGCCCTTCGGCACAGTTCGAATGCCCCGAGTGTGGGCAGATGTTGACGGCACAGAAACGTGAGTGTCCATGACATCATTAGTTTTCATACTGGAGAATACTGATATGTTTGTACGATGCTTAGATATGGCCAGAAACTCTATAACAGTAGTAATTTGAGAAGGTCTGACCTTCAGGCGCGCTTATTGGAAGTTCCCAGGCGTCCTCACCCAAAGTGGGCTGTGGCACAGGTCTCGCCCATCGGCTTTTTTTAAGATCAATATACCCTTTCTTTCCGCCACTTCCACACAATTTTCAATATACCCATGATAAGGCACTTCATTCCGAATCATTCTCTTCACTCTTACCTTTTTTTGCACATTCTCTTACACTGCGCAGAAACGTAGTCGATACTGCCGTCGATCGAAGCACTGTCAGGCCCTCCCACTGTATAAATGAGAAAATTGTCACTGGACACATGCATTGCTACTGACGGCAGATGGAACCTTACACACCCTATGCGATCGGTCATAGGGCTTTTGGGGGGTTCGTCTCCTAGTGTAGTAATTTACCCCTCTTAGGCATGGAGGTAATAAGGTAGTGGTTTACCTCATCGATCCATCGCCTGCCAACCAGCCTCGTTTTCACGGCCACAGAGCAAGGTGCTAGTAAGAAAGGCAGACAGGTGATTTGTGACTGCCCCTTGTTCCACCATCAGAGCGATCGACCTGCCATGTATAGTCTCAGTTCCCCTAGCAAGATCTGGCCATATGATCGAGATTCCAGTGATACAACAACTTCTGGCGTCTTTGCTCCCTTTCCTCGGGACATGGTTTCCAGTATATATCGTCGCTTTCCATTCCCGGTCCACCACCGGTGCCTTGTTCCCTCTTGGCCTAGTGAGAATTACTTCTAAATGTGGTTTAACTGTTTTCGTCATAACCTTTAGGCCGGCTACTAAATCGTGCCCTCGTATTTCCTCTTGTCTTGCACTCACTCACTGGTTTTCTCATTCCGTTCTCTCATTTTGTTTGTATTCAAGAGTACGCTCTCTGCAACACGCACCTATCTACGCTGTCTTGCCGCTCGTCTCATCATTTGCATCATTGCGAGAAAGGGTGAGTTTTTCCGGTGTCTTACTGCTTGTTGGGTAATGCGGTCAAAGATACGAATTTCCACGCAATTGACCGTTATAATGGCATCCTCTATTGATACGAACTCTGCATTGAAGACTCTGTCGAGACGGGCTACGCGATATTCCCTCAACCTAGACGGTCAAGTAGATCTAAACAAGCAAAAGAGCGTTTTCCATGGAAAGAGTGCCCTGGTATACCCTGGTATTCTACGTCATAATGGAGTGGAAAGGCAGGTAGCAGTCAAGGTCTTCCGTTCCGGACCTCCAGGGGATCTGGTCACGTTGAAGGTGATGATGTTAATTCAACACTCATTGCTTCGTGTTCACTCTGGTCTACTGTTAGCGCATCTTGTGTGAGGTGCACTTATGGTCCAAGCTATCTCACAAGAATGTCGTTCCCATGCTCGGAATCTCGACGGATTTTGACTCGACGATCTCCATAATATCTGATTGGATGGAGATGGGAAATGCATCTGCTTACGTAGAGAATCAGCAGAATGATCCTCGACCACTGGTATGTCAAAGGGGGTTCGACAGATTTCTTCACCACCTGACATACTTGTTGAGATTGTGGATATCGCGGCTGGGCTGGGCTATCTTCATAGTCATGAACTTGGTCCAATATTACATGGAGACCTGAAAGGTGTAAGTCAGCTTTGTGGTTTCCTTAGTATGTCAATAACTTCTCTCGACAGGCAAATGTTCTGATTTCTAATGACGGCCGGGCACTCCTCGCTGATTTCGGACTTTCTACCCTGAGGACCTGCACGTTCAGCTTGACTGTTGAAGCTCGTTCTGGAGGAACCATACCTTGGATAGCTCCGGAAATTCTTGATGGTCACAAAATATCTGTTGGGAGTGATATATGGGCGTT
Source organism: Scleroderma bovista (assembly GCA_037178675.1). Lineage (NCBI taxonomy): Eukaryota > Fungi > Basidiomycota > Agaricomycetes > Boletales > Sclerodermataceae > Scleroderma > Scleroderma bovista. The sequence goes on along the minus strand of JAYMGJ010000211.1, from coordinate 81,477 downwards.
TGGAATGACTGCACTGGTATTGTTCTGCCATGATATTCTCTTGGAGTTCTTCATGTTTTTACAGGAGTTGTTTACTCGGTCACGACCTTTTCCTGAAAAGACAAATGAGGCGAGCATCATGTATAGAATATTGAAAGGGCCACCGGATCGTCCTCACGACGAATTAACGTGCTCTCGGATGACCGATGCATGGTGGGATGTATTTTTATTGTGTTGGAAAGACAAGCCATTATCGCGTCCTGGGATTCCGGAAATAATCCAGAAGCTCGACGACATTACGGTTGGTGATATGTCTCGAGAGACATACCAATTCCCTCCGCCGCCAGTGTCACCCCACGAACAACTACTTATGCCGCCCACAAGTGATCCTGCCCGCTCGGAGGAAAATTCTTCTCGATATTCCTCAGACTATCCTATTCGCGCTACACCTTTAATGGGGCCTACAGCTGTACACTTATCTAATCAATCTCGGTTTCGCCACTGCCGCAGTGTCAGCCATCACACCACTACTGGGCTGCTCAATCCGTTTAAGACTAGAACTAGTCACCGTCGCGTCCACTCTATGTCGTGTTTGCCTATGCCTCAATTTGCAACTCAAAGTATTTTGGAAGTTAATGGACATCGCTGTCATTCTCCCCCCGGTACGATTCGAATGCCCTGAATGTAGGCATTCACTCACGGGACAGGCCTCAAAGGTGAGTCTCGATGAAATCACCAGCAGTTGGCGCTTATACCTTTGAAGCATCCTTGGATGTTGTCCTGCAAGAGCAGCAATCGCAGGAAGGCTTTATACGTTGTCAATATCTCCCAAACCAAGTTCCCTCCTCCAAGCATGTCCTTTCGGTATACCCCCTAATAGGGTATTTGATTCCAGACCTTCATTCGTTGCATTAGTAATTTCGTGCATATACTTATTCTTGTACTGTATAATAGAGTAGATCGCCTCCCGCTCCGGGAGTGGAAGGACAATGAAACCTGGAGATCGTATGTGATTGCAGAGGGGTTTTAGACATAGAATTTATTTTCGTTTTGTACTTGAATGACAAGGACGCTTGCTCTTCTCAATGTACGTAGCTTCCAGTCGAAGGAAGAGAGTTATATATGCCTCCCCAGCACTGCTTCAGAGTAAGCGAAGACTCCACTGTTGAACGGGAAAAGTCCCCGAGATCGAGTTCCAAACCGTGATTCTCGTCCAAATACTCACCTTCATGCTCTTCGTGTACTTTTTCAGTTCAATCTCGAGTTTTGACGTTCTGTTTCGACAACTCCTCACCAGTACGATCTCCTCACAGAAAGGTGCACACAATAAATTGCATGCACTGACTAAACGAAACATTCGATACTCCTACCGCGGCGGCACAAGCCCCTCACTGCGACTTGTCTCCCGGCCAATCCACCAGCCACATTTTCATATACGCAAGGGCCGCGCTCTGCACATTCGCAACCGTTGGATCGACGACTCCATTAACTGTTTGCAGGTCCGAACAGTGGAATCCATCGCTGAGGTAGATGGGCTGCATATCTGTGCTAGGCTTGATGATAAATTCCGAAGAGACAGTTACTTCACGCCAAGGGTCACCTGTGTTGTTGTGTATGCATGGGTACAATGAATAGAGTATAATTACAACGTACGTTTTCCATTGGCAAAGAATAGTCTGTCCACTTCGACGGACCACCCATGGTAATCCATGTTAACTTGTTCAGTTTTAGGCACAGGTGGCGAGCTGAATGCTTCAGGGAATTCATTCGTGCACCACCTCTGTCAATGGCTGCTCAGTTTCGACACCCCCACAATGACAGATACTGCTTAAAAAGAAAGAGGGATAGAGAAGTATGTGACAGCGGCATACCTGGTAATACTTGGCAGTCACAATGCGACTCACGATTGCTGGTTGGTTGGCGGGGGGACCATCTGGATACAACCCGATCTGGTTACATCTACGCGGAAATCTGTCAACACATTCTTCCACGCGGAAGGATAAATAGTGACTTACAACAGCCACATCCACGAGCGATTGGGATTGTCGATCGTAGTGATTGTCCAGTACGGCTGACTTGCATTATAACTTCCATAGCATGTCCTATGGGGAATCTCAATCGACATTTTACTTGCATCGGCAGGTGCGAGCAACATACTCTATATCCATGTCGCCGCATGCTACAGTGAAAGCCACCTACTGTCAGCCGGATCCATTAGTGGCTCGGAAATACGACTTACTGTAATGAGTGTATGAGGCATTGAAGAACCCTCCCCAAGCTTGGATCGCATGTTCGAGACCCCAGCCATTTTGATCTGCGATCTGACCGTCTTTGACTTCGAGGGCATCGCAGAACTGATAGAACATCGCGCCAGGACCCGTGGATGGTGACATTCTCTCCCAGTCGAGGATATTAAGTACCACTATCAAACATGCGCGAATGAAATAGTTGGCAACAGGAACCCCCGTATTAAATCGACTCACGAGCAAGTGCGAAGTCATCGATATGTGATAACGCGCCAAGTCCAAAAGTAGTTTTCAGTTCCTGTTGCTTCTCTGTGTCGTTGACAGCATACAATGTATCCAGGTAGGCGATAACTCTTTGGACATCAGAAGAACAATTTTGGGGCATATACTCCTGTACTGGGTAGGAATACGCCCAGTAATCTCTGCAAGAATATCCACCATACAGGCCAGCCATTAGAGTCGATAACAATAGTGGTGACTGTATTACGACACTTACTCCATAACTTGTACGACGCCCGAAGACGAGTAGCCAGCGTAGAAGACACCGGGTTTACTGCCTGCTATCAGCTATTGCACAAAATAAACATCGAAGGACTCACTTGACCATCGTCCATGATGTTAATGCACCTGAACCAGTCCTCTGTCTTGTTTCCTTGTATATATTGGAGTGTCACGCACCAGAGTAACTTCCACCAACAAGGATCCATGGAGTGGTATCTGGCTTAACCTTGTCGCCACCGGGCATGGGCAGGTTTACATTCTGCGCAAAGTACACGAGATCTTCAATGGCTTGTTGTATCGTGAGGACTGCAAGGGATTGGGAAGAGAGGTCAGGGTATGGATTGGACAGGCCAAAAAAACGGTGCTCGAGGACTATGGTCACACCGCCCTGCTGTTGCGCTAGCAAACCATTCAGAGTGGCGTTGGTGAGATAGCCAGTGTAACCTAAAGGTCGTGAGCAAGGTACGGAAAATATCGTGGTTCCAAAACCGACTTTCTGCATTTGCCTGTCCAGGTGTGAAAAGAATGATCGGTCCACCTGGCATCGTTATGATGTGAGACACACGGGGTACTCCACATTGGTAAGATCCGCACCAGGACTGTAAAACTGCCAATTTATCCAATAACGCTGAGCGAAAGTACCAAGGCCGGAGTTATTGTGGTCCTTGAGCTGATTGAATGTATACGTGGTGTTCAGTGGCGGGAGTCTGGTACCATCGTGTGAGTAGATTGGTCCATTGGGCGCCTCAACCGGAGGGACGAGAGGAGTTGCCCGTAGCATCGCGCCAGGGGTCGCAGCACGCGCATACATGGCAATGAGGAGCACGGCAACAAGGAAAGTAAGTTTTGCCATGTCTGGTGGCGTATGGCATTAACGAGTGGAAATGTATATTTTCAAAAGAGTGACTGTCAACGGGGAATGGGGAGGAGAGCAGTTGAGCAAAGAAACCTGTCAACTCTTGCCATGAGTAGTCATTATATTATATATACTAGTAGAATTTGTTCGGTTCCCTGTGTTGTGTCAGAGAAAAGGTCCGAGTAAGTTCAAATCTGCAAATTACATACATACATACCCGAAAACAAGTGCCCTCCCCAAGAAAGCGGTCCAATATATAGTAGGGAAGATGCAGTGCAATGAACGACGCGATGCGAGAGCAAGATGCAGCAATGGGACGATGACACCTCCACTGGGTGGCCAGAAAAAGTCCAAATTGCTATTACACTTCAAAGTGCTTCTCCCCGTTTGGAAGGACATGATGTAATTCACCTTTTCCGCTCGCTTAGACGCTCCGAGGGGGTCAATGAGAGGGCTCCGTCAAGGACTTACAACTTTTTACAAGAGATGCTTGCATGTTCAGATCTGAGCCCTTGGTCAACAGTAAAATACTTCCATTGCCTTCCGAACACGTACAAAGTGGTATAACTTGTAAAACAAAGAGGAAAGTGGGGACACATAACATACGATAGGATATTGATCGGAGAGTACGATTGCGGCATACGCGGCGCCGTCACCCCCTCAACTCAACGAAAGAAAGGGAGATAGAAAATTGATTCAATACGGCGCGTTAATCGCAAGAATCAAATTGGTTAGTAATGACGTTGTGACATGATCAAAACAAAAGAGTTAGTGGTTAGTGAGGGAATATAACCGTTGGGGGCGTCGAATCGAGTCGAGCTACGTATAGCCAAGACAAAAGCAATTGAAAAAAGAAAAAATGAGGGGATGGCAAGGGGGATACGCAAAGATGTAATAAGTAGATAGCCCAAGAAAGAAAAAAAATCAAGATCGAGGCGGAGGAGACCGCGTCCCGCTGACATCGCCATACCCATACCCGAGCCCAGCATCAAACGGGGAGAAAGGCCTCACCTCGAGGTGCGGGTTTCGCAAAGCACTGCTACCAGCGACACCCGGTGTTGTCGAACGCATAGTAGGAAGACGCTGCAGCGCTTCCTCAACACCCACGTAATAATTCCGCGCACGTATATCTTCTTCTTGTGTTTGTTGGATGTACTCAACGGGGGGACGGGGCAGTAATGGGGGCGGAGGCGGTGGGGGGCTGGGTGGTGATGCGCCGCCGTTAGCATATGGGTGGCGAGAAGCCGGGGAGGAATAGATGTCATCGTATGTATTAGACGTAAAGCCTTTCATCGAGGCGCCGTTGCTGGAGCCGTTGCTCCCGCCAGACGCACCCCTTGCGTCTCTCTCTTCGGCTTCGTACTTCGCTTTGAGCTGTGCTTTCTCCTCTGCAGCAGTGAGCGGCCGCACGCCATTGATAGTCGGGGGAACAGGCTGGGTGCGTGTACCATTGGTGCGTGGATGTGGGGGCGACGGTGGTTGATTCTGGTACGCCAGCTGGCTATGGGGCTGTGTCATGAACGGTGGGGGAGACTGCTGTCGAGCAAGTGCAGCAGCGGAAGCATCATCCTGCTCATACCGTATTCGCAAAGTCTCTTTCTCCGACAACCCGCTCTCCGCAGGAGGGCCTGTGTAAGACGGCAAGCCTCCTCCCGATGCATACGCAGGCGAAAACACTTGCGCCGAACCACCCTGCTCCGAGTAAAAGTGCGGCGGTGGCGGTGCAGACGCAGCAGCAGCAACATCCTGCGCCTCATACTGCCTCTTCATCTTCTCTTTCTCACTGAGATGTGCATCATTGTGCAGTGGCCGTCCGCTTCCCGACGCCTCGAATGGCGGGGGAAGACCTTCATCTGCATGTTGCCCCACCTCTGCACCACCAGACGAGCCTCCAGCTAGTGGAGGGGGATACAGCGCCTCATACGCAATTGGCGCCGGACTCGCGACACCATCATCGCGCTGTACATCCTGCACATGCATCTGATTCCTGTCCACTGCACGCTTCGCTTCGTGGTACAGCTTCAGCGCGGCCTTTTCGTCTGCAGCGGACGGGTACTGCGGGACGCTGCGGGCGCCCGCTCCCGAGGACGACGGTGACGACTGCGCCTGTGGATATTTCGGTGCGGGTGCTGGTGCTAGTGAAGATGCGGGTGCCCCAGACGGCGACTGCGGGGAAGCACCCCCGAACGATGACGACGCATGCATCCCAGCACTGGAGGGCCTCGCACTCATAGATGATACAGCGGACTGGTACAGCGCTGCACCCGCAGATATTGACACGCTGGGACCCATCATGCTCGTTCCTCCACCCCCACCTCCACCTTGGCGAGGCGGGGTAACAACCCGCGGGGGCGCATTCTCTGAGCTCGTGCGGCTGTGCAAGGAGGGGGAGTACGTTCCGTACGCTTGCGTTCTTTTTGCAATAGCCTGTGCCTTGTCATACAGACGTATCTTTTCCTCTTCGGCAGTTGGCCAGATGGGTGTTGTAGTCTTCTTGGGTGTCGTGGGACTTTTGGAGGGCGTCGTGCTCGTAGCGCCACCGCGAGCGGGTGCATTTGCAGCAGCAGAGGTATGTGAGGCCGCAGGTGCAGATGAACCAGACTGGTCCAACGCAATGCATTCATCAGCATACCCCCGCAGTATATAACGGGTCACTCACCTCGTTGAGAGAGACAGTATGCGTAAGTGCAGCAGAACCCTGGACCTTTTGCACTCTCGCCACGGCGTTCTCGTATAATTGCTTCTTCTCATTTTCTGCAGTCGGCCACTGACCCCGCTGTCCAGCGCTCCCAGGTCTATTCGCACCACCAGCACTCCCAGGCCTATTCGAAACCGCAGCTGCAGCCGCATTCTCTGCAGCAACTGCCTCTGCCTCGCGCTCGCTATAATTCGTGATCGTCAGTCTGTTCTGCGGATTAGCAGTCCCAGTCGTGTTCGCGCTAGGTCTGCGTCTATGATGCGTCACTGCACCACCACCCACAGACCCAGTGAGCGATGGCCGAGTGCGGACATCTGCGCCTCCCGTTCCAGGCCTTGACCCTGTGCCTGGTCTCACTGTATTGTCCTCATCGATCCGGCCCATGCCTCCGCCAGCACTTGCACCGGCCGCATATCCCGCATGATCAACGGTTGCACTTGGCCCTCTGCGACCCACCAGCCCACCCAACTCATCCACTTCGAGTTGCTGCGCATCCCGATGTGCACTACCATTGTGGCCGATCGGCGCAGAACTATACTGTACGTGTTGTTTTGGCGGTATGAGCCCTATGCGGCCCGCACCCGCGCCTGTGCCCCCTGCCGCAGATGAAAAGCCATACTCTGGTGTCCCGGAGAAGCTGTTCGATGGATGGTGCTGGGCCGGGGCAGTTGTGATTGGGACTGTGGGTGCTGTGCTTGAAGGAGAGGTCATGCAGAGGCTGGGGGCCATGCCGATGCGTCTGTAGTGGGGTGCATTGTAAGAATGTGATGGGCATATCATTTATGCAAGGGCACAAACGTACCTGATCGCCTCTTCAGATACACATCTGCCAAGCAGATAATTGGTCGGTCAATGAGCGAAGAAAGACAACGAGACATGCGCACCTCGGCCAGTTGGATATTATAATTGGCAATTCCATTGCGACACCCTGCTGAGCTGACCCAACCCAGGCCTGGACGACGATAACATATGTAATGTCGATATGCCTCGCCGCATTGAGCGATGCTGTCGTATGAGTGTTCGGAATCAAACATCCCATCTCGGCTTTATGTTGTGTGCTGTTGTACAGCGTTGCACTGAGTGGAACCTTTTGTTCCCCAATATTTGCCACGCGGATCTGCGGCCCACCCCTTTTGTTGCTCCGTCCTCCACCAATACCGGTGCCACCAACGCCACCTGCTCCCTGCGGTCCTGCCCTAAACACAGTTGTTTCACGCAGGGTGAACTCGAACCCGCGTAGAACGACCGGCTGGGGGGATTCCGCGCGGAGAATGGCCGTGATGGAAATGCGGTCGCCTGGTCCATAACATGTCCTGCTGCGCTCGACTGTCAAACGCAGGCCGTCTTGTACTGTAGATCTGGATTCGGGCTGCGAATATACAGGCCATGTTGAGTGGAGTTCGTGTTTGTCGATAATGATTGTTGTTGCTTGAGAGACAACTGTGGTCTTTCGCTGACGGAAGAAACCCCTGTCGGAAATATGAGATGAGCAGGGGGATGAAGAGGAAGTAAAGCATACTTTTTGCCGAGTATGCATGCTGTTGCGACAAGCTCGTATCGGATTCCAGCTGTCAGGCCGTCAGGCGCAAGCGTGTTTAGTATGTGGGCATGGCCGACTTACCGCCCCTGTCGAGTGCGATGCTTGGTGGGATGGATTCTGGTATGCGGATCAAAAACGGGAAATCTTGCTACCGGGAAAAGAATAGCATGTTAGCAACGCGCCGTGGAAGGAGGACAGAAGGGGCCAGATTTGACATAGTGGCGTCGGATGCGCAACAATCCCGACTTGTGTGCAGACGTGCGACCGCAGGCAACCACGACAGCCACGGAAGGGTGCTGAATTCCGAAGAGTACTTACAGACTGGAGCATACTGTACTCCTCGCTGGACTGCCAGAGCACGATTGGACTTGAGCCGATATGGTCGTAGTATGAATTGGCCTGTCCACCTCCAGGGAGGGTTTCTATCTTCTTGAGTTCGACACGGACCCATTTTGCTTTGGTGCCTTGAGGGCCAACGCGCACCTCTACGGCCTGGGCGAACATATATCAGAGCGGGCGGGTGGTGGGGATGAGGGATACGTACACCCTTAACGGCGGCCTGTGGGCGATCCGCACCGGGTGGTATTCCGGGATATCCTGGATCACAGAGAGACATTCGTAAGACTACAGTCATGTTGCATTCCATCGCGAGACCACGTACCGACGACAAAGTCGACGTTGGGTGGTGGCTGGAGAGCACTGTTGTTCCGGTCAGAGTCGGAATATACTCCCGCTTGAGTGTACTCACATCTTTACGGTCGCCATGGCTTAGTCTTTTTGACTTCAGACAGCAATGCTCATCACCGTTTGGTGGATGGTCGAGAGAAAAGCGTGGCAGGCTGCACTGGCGTCGCGCAAGAAAATGTTTGGAATCGTCGATGGGCGCTCTGTGCTCCAAATGCACAGCCAACTGTGCCTTGGATGATCAACAGCTTTCTCACCCGACATGATGTAGCAGAGTAGATACCAACACAAAAATGTAGCGTATAATAAAAGAACCAGCTCAAAACTTGAACTTGTCGCCTTTCCTCGTCTCCTTCTCCCTTTCCATCTTGGCCTTCTTCTTTGCCATCTCCTTGGCCACCATATCCGAGAAGTCCTCCTTTGACCCAGGAACGCCAGCAGATCCTCGCGAATGTTGATCGTATTTGCGCTTTAGATCTTCCGTAGACATCCCTTCCAGCTCTGCTGCATCCAGTGACACATCTACACCATTTTTGCGCTGCTTTTCGTGGCCAGTCAGAATGTCCGTTGCTGATAATCGCAAGGATAAACGTACCTTCGTACCGCGCTCTTCCCCCAGAACGGGAATCGCACCATGCGCACCTGTAAGACCAGCGACGTCGTATCCCCTTTCGCTCCCCATGAGTCCGCGCACATTCGTCTGTTTCTCGGGCACAACTTGGTACAACGACCGTGGCCCACCACTGTCGCTCTCTCGTGCCGTCTCCCTCGACGTCTTCCGCAGCTCCAAGAAGTCCGGTGTCTCCAGTCCACCTGCAACAGTCGACACCACACTTGTGAGCCCTGATGGCGTCGCAAGCCCAGAGGGCGTCTGTAAGCCGTCTGCCATGGTAGGCTCGGCGACCTCCTCCTCTTCCTCTTCCTCTTCGGACTCCTCTTCCTCCTCTTCTTCTGTGGATGCGTTGTTAGCTAGCGTAAAATACGAAAAAAAGTATAGATGTACCTTCTTCCGGTTCAAGTTCTCCCCATGGTGCTTTTTCGATTGGTTCGCCCACCTGTTGGGGATATGTAGCAAAGCACAATGTATGAATATACCACCCACATTAACGTCTGTTGCTTTAGGTAGCACACCGAATACATCACCATAGAGGGGCCGGTTATACTCGTCCAAGGGCGGCTTCCCCCATCCACCCGGGTGGAACCCCCACTGTGCACTAGTAACACACATAGTCAGATCTCATCCTCATAGCACAACAAATTAACAAAGGATTTACCCTTCTGGTATAGGTGCATTCAGCCCAGGTATGCGAAGTGTAGGATAACTCGGGGGTGGCCCGAATCGTTGCATACTGATAAGCCACGGAGGGGGAGCAAGCGGTGGAATCGAAAGCGCCTCAACGAGCTCAGGGGAAAGCTCACCAGGCCGCTTATGCTTGAGCGACGTCTCGAACTCCTTTCCTTCATAGTACCTGGGTATTACCCGCGCAGCATCAGCAACCACCCACACGCATTCAGAAATGACAAGAAGCACTCACACCTCCCCGAATGAAGTGACAACCGGCTTCGTCATGTGCTTGAAGAACGCATCGTGCAGTTTCTGGTAGTCGATGTCCATTTTCCCCATCTTTGGCTGGACCCTTTCCCTCGTTTTAGCCTTCAACGACATATTCGCCTCTTTCTCTTTGATCGCATCCCGCATTGTCGCAATACCCGTGTCGGCGATATACGAAGGCAGCTGGAACGGCGGCTTCTCAATTCCACGTTTACCCTGCAGATAATCTCGCTTTGCGCTCCAGTGCGCGGGAACAGCTACGGTGTTGCGGTATGTCTTGAGGTGTAGGAGGAGCCGTGGGTCGGCAGCGGACGGGTCTGTCCACTCGACTGCTTCGGGCTTGGACACGAGCTGTTTGAGCTCGGCGATGGTCAGACGGGCCATTTTGCGTCGTTTCTTTTTGGAGAGAGGCTTGTTGGCTGCTTCCTCGGCATCTGAGCCGTCGTCTGAGGCCATGTCGTCATCGGAATAGATCACTTCGCCTTTAGAGGGAGGGGCATCTTTTGTATGCTTGAGTCGGTGTGTGTAAGTGGAAATGGAGGTGTGATTTGAGGGTAGACGGACGCACCTCTGCAGTGTCTAATGTCACCTGAAACTTGGCCAGTATGTCAGAAAATGCCTCGAGAGCCGGATCCAACATATCCAACTGCTCAATGACATACTCGACGTTCTCGTCCCCGTCCCCATCATCTTCCATTTTCGTATCGACACCATTAATCACCTGTAGCTCGTCCCGCGTCAGGAAACTAGCATGGTTAGCGCGAACGAGACACGCACAGGAGTCGACTCAGCGGTAGCTGTTGCTGCCTTTTTCTGCTTTGCTCTTAGTCGACGAAGCTGATTTTTGGATTTGATGGTCTTTCCATTGGCAACAGATGGCATGATTCGGTGAATAGCTGAATGTGTGTGTCTTCTTTGTCGCCGCCCTTCGCTGCTGCTGCCTTGGAATTGGGAGAGCGGGGGCTCACACTCGACGATGCATCCTTTTTTGGTAGTCGTGTGCACGTGAGTCTGGAACAGAAAGAAAGAAAAAGGCGAAGGGAAATTTAGTTATCAGACGTGTACAGGAGGGCGTTTATACTCCTGCAGCAAGGACAACGGTTCGATACAAGTTTGCAATCCGACAAGTGGTGGATCCAGAGCAAGACCCACCAGAGGAACTAATAAATTATACGAGTGTCACTGCCAACAAAAAGGCAACTCACAAGGCTATTCAACTAGTCATATGGTGGGGAACGTTTGCCTCATGGACAGTGTTGGTGACCGGGTTATCCAATAATTGGATGGAATGCTCGACTACTAGCTCAGATCTCTGGACTGACTGAGCAGGAATAAATAATTAGATGTCTGGGTATTTTTTGTCCACATGGGATCAAGCCTCGAAATATTAAAGGTAATCGAAGCAGAGTTGAGGGGCCGGATAGCTAACGGAGAAGTAATACAGGTCATAAAATCATCGTCATGACATTCACAAAGCTGTCAAACCTCTCCCTTTGGAACACTACAATCGTGCTCGACATCAGATTCAGAATAGGGCAACACTGATAGTCCCGTGCTCGTTGGAAGCATCTGGTTTACTACTCGTCTATCTGCGAACTTTGGCGCAGTCAATAGCTTCCCGTTCATCCCTTCCGAGTCGAGCAATGACTCAATGATCAAATTTCGGTATACTCGGCAAGCCATAGCGCTCGTCAGTGCCACAGCGGGACCCGAGAGGAGTAGTTGGAGAGTAGGAGAATTTTGGGGCTGTGGGTCGAACGAAAGTCGTGTTATGGTGATCCAGTTGGTAATTCTGTGCAGACAGATCAGTGTTGAGCATCTACGTTGCTACAAGAATGATACCGTTCCTTACAAATAGTACTGTTGTCCTCCACTTAATATAGCCTGAGAGAAATGAGGGAATGCTTTTCCACGCCAAATGTCCTTCCAGCCCCATTTCTTCGGCAATCCATGGGCGGTGCTAATCTTGTATGAGATCGCAGAATAGACAAGGAAGTCGAAGACAACAGGCATTGCATAAGTGATGGACAATTGTGCCTGGTTTTGGTATCGCAGACAGTGTTTCGTGTCAGCAATCTCACTGTAGTCGTGTAGAGTCCCAGAAAAGATTGCACAAGAGGTGCCCACGCCGACGAGCCACATAAAACTAAAGAAGTGCCTGACTATGTTGTTTCCGTAGTAAATAGCGTGGACACGTTTGAGGAAGAGGTATGAGGATGCCGCAGTCGAGACTGCTTGCAGCGCCATGAGGACAATGGCTACAACGGTGCAGTTATTGATAGGACCCGCTATAGCACAGAGAAAAATGCAACTCATCAGACAAATGTGTTCTAAATGCGGAGAAGCACCTACTTTTCAGCATGACGTCCAGAACTACCATGGCGAGCGCAGATGGTCTGTTGAAAACGTCAGGAAAACAATTAGGATAGACGGGCGAAACACCTGACCTAGCCAGGAAGTAAGCAGACAACACAGCAGATATCCTCCCCATCTGGATCAACCTGTAATCTTCTGGGATACTCGAGAGAATGTCCCAGGCCAGGGCCTTCACCGGTGCACATCAAATGGGTAAAACACTGGGATTACAGCTGCACGACGTACACCAAGTGTAGCCAGGGATACATCCCTTGTGAACTCATAGTCATGTGCAACTGTATGATTGAGGTAGTTGAGATAGACGACGGGGTTGAGGATGGGAGAGGATCCTTGACTCATTACGAGGAAAGGTAGAGACGCAGGATATCGTCGGACAAGCACTGATAACTGCCTGCATTGCGGGCAATTTAGCCTTTTCTACATACTGTAAGCTGCAGATACCGGCGGATCGGTGGCAATTGCGTCCACCGCGTCATTTGTGCATCATTTTTGCGTCAGTTCAGCATCATCGTTGACGTCGCTGATCTTAGTCATCGATATACATCTTTGGTGCAGCAGCGACGCAGCTGCGAGCTTCCATCCATAGCACCGATAATGGCGTCCGCGTGCACCTTCGTTGGCAACCTCGGTCTCGAGCGCGGCTGCTCTGTGACGCTCGGCGACACGAAGAGAAATTATTGGAAGCACGATGCCTTTGTGGCAGTAGCTGAGGGCGACTATCCAGCTCAAATCTTCATATATGCTGGACCGGAGAGCAAGCCTGTGGATAGAGGGACATATTTTGTGACGGCGCGGGCTGTACTCGCTCCGAGTACCAAAGCTGATTGCGACGATGCAGAGTTACTTTTGTACACCAATAACGTTCGTGCTTCTTCAGTGGTTGGCTCCATCTCATCTACCGTTTATCCAGCAACCTGATCGTTTGCTTAAAGGCGGTCGGACCTACGGTGTATTCATCGTAGCAGACAAAGTCGTCCGATCGGCTACAGAAGATGAACGCCATCTCGGCTTCGATCTTGATGTCGTTCAATGGGCTGCTGTGGGTCAGCAAAGCATGCGAGTTACGTGTTATTATCCACCTTTGCATCGCCGACTTCAAAAGACCCCAATGCCCACCGTGGGCAAACATGTTTTTGTACAAGGAAGTCTTCAAAGCGTGGATGGAGATCGATGCTCTCTCACCATCCAAGACATCGTCTTTGGTCCTGCTCAATTGACTGGACCAACTACGCAATCTCCTCCATCATCCAAGTTAAGACGTTTCGATTGGTATTCAGAGGGCAAAAGTAAGCGAGCTCGATACGACGAAGACGATGAGGATAAACATGAAGAGCCATCTGCTTCTTCGTCTCAAACAGTAGTGTAATTATATCTTCATGCTTTGTGTTATTTGCAAAAATGCGGCTGATATACTTCCGTTCAATGTTATTTGTTGTCGTCCACGTATGCCTGTTACTCAGAATAAAGATCGCGAAAGGAAGCGCAAGCGTCGTGAAGATCCATTGCGGCGAGAAGATGACAATCGTCGTCGACGGCATCAGAACATCTCTGTACTGCCTAATGAAGAAATCATACAACGTTCTGCAGAGCCTTCTATATCAGAAGTTGCACTAATCGTATGGCTATTTTGTCTTAATTGACGAACTTCTCTGATGATTGTATTGTATATCCAGAGTGAACGATTGTCATGGTGGGCGCTTTTACAATGCAACCCCCCAACGTCTATAATTCCTCCTTCTTGGAATCGCCGATGCGCTCATTGTGGAGCTTTGCTTTTGTCCACAGAAGACAACTCCTTTTGCTGCGCATTTGGCAGACGAAAAGTGCCCCCTTTGCGACCTCTGCCTGATCGCATGCAGCAGGTGCTTCAAAATCCTCGGCAGCGAAAGCATGTCATGGAGTTTGCTCGCACTATCAACAACCTCTTTTCTTTCGCAGGAATTGGTGTCTCCGGAGGATTTCAACAATTTGCTGCTGGGACAGGTCCTCCTGCAGTAGCGATTACTGGGCGTACATATCATCTCATTCGTGATACCGAATACACTGAACACTCGATTCATTGGTTTCTATATGACGAAGCCGCTCTCCAAAACAAAGCCATTGAATTCGGAGTGCATGGCTCTGTCATTCAAGCAATTAAAGATGACATTCGAGAATGCAACCCCTACGTTGGACATTTGCAGCATTTCCAGACCTCCAACATTCGCCGGCGTGGAATCTTAGAAATTCAAGATTATTCGTCTGCAGCCGATTTCGCAGCTATTATGCATGCCTCTAATTCTACGATCATAAATCCACGCTCCATTCTCATTCGTCGACGAAATGCTCATCGTCCCGAGTTCATCAACATCTTATCACATCATTACGAACCTCTTCATTATGTCCTCCTTTTCCCCCATGCAGAGATGGGATGGGGTTCTTCTGTAATCCCCGATGTACCCACCATGTCACAAGTGGCTTGGTATCGCAACCGTGTTCTTGCTGATAATGATGATCGCTTTTCCACTATGGGACGTCTCTGCTGTGAATACTTGGTGGATATGTACTCTCGGGTGGAAGAACAGCGGTTAGCCTATATCACTCGAGAACGTCGCTTTCAGCAACGTGAACGAGAAGATGCAGAAGAAAATGACGATGAATTCGAACCCACCATCAAACTTCCCGCCAGTTTTGTGGGATCTCACGCATGGACATCAGAACAAGCGGCCGATGCTATGGCTCTAGGGCGCAAATTCGGGAAGCCTACTTTTTTCATGACAATGACATTCAATCCAGATTGGGCAGAAGTTCGTGATCGACTGCTACCAGGTCAAACAGCATATGATATACCTATCGTGGTAGCACGTGCATTTAAAAGTCGACTGGAGAAAGTTTTGCGGTTACTTCGCACACGATTTGGAGAGAAGAAGTATCTAATCAAAGTCATCGAATTTCAGAAACGTGGATTTCCTCATGCTCATATTCTCTTGAAGGTGCGCTCAGAGTCATTACTAAATTGAATCTGTCGAAATACTTAATGCTGTTGGAAGGTTCATCCCGAACCTGAAATTGATGCCCTTGATGATATCGTGTGTGCTGAACTACCACGAGAGAATGAAGTTCTGCGAGAAAAGGTCTCCCGATTTATGATGCACAATCGTAATCACCTCGCATCTCCAACAAATAGGTGCAATAAAAACGGTGAATGCATCTATGGTTTTCCTCACCCAAGACAAGAAAGAACTACTATTGATGACTTTGGACGAATGCATTGGCGTCGACGTCAAGACGAAGACGCATGGGTGGCTTCATATTGTCCTGCCTTACTCCTCTTTGCAGATTGCCACTTTCACTTCGATGTTGTATTCACTTCTAAAGTCTTCAGCTACTTATACAAGTATTTCTTCAAAGGTCCAGATGTTGCATTTTTCTCCATTTCCCACGAACCCGCCATTCCACGAGCACCTGCTCCCATAAATGAAGTAACAGACTACCAAAAAGCTCGATATTTATCTGCCCCAGAAAGTGCCTGGCGAATACTTGGATTCGAAACAACGCGCAAAGAGCCATCTGTAGATTGCCTTCCTGTACATCTCCCTGGAGAGAATGTTCCTCAATTTCGACAGCGAGATGGTCAACAGTCTCACACCTCACTACTTCATCGTTACCTTCTTCGAGCTCCTGAGCTGCACGAACTCACTTACGAGCAATACTATGAACAATATGTCCTTTACACTTACATTGAAGGACAACCTCTCCATCCACGAGATCATTTAGAACAGCTACATCCAAGTACGTGAACAAGGGACATCGCATGAGATTCACTCATGAAAATTGTATTGCAGACACCAAAAGAAAAAAAGCAAGTCGCAGATTGCAACAGCAAAAGATCGCACGCATCGATATCGTGCCTCTCCGAACAGGAGAGCTGTTCTACCTGCGAGCATTGCTGCTTCATCGTCCAGCATCCTCTTTCGAGGATATACGAACCATCAATAATCATTGTTTCCCTACATTCCATGAAGCAGCTTGCGACTTAGGTCTCTTTGCGAACAACAATGAAGGATTCCTCACTCTAGAAGAAGCTGTGCAATGTCTTCGCACGCCATCCCAGTTACGCTTTCTGTTCGCACAAATCATTCAAGAAGGTTATCCTGCAGCTCCTCTATGGACAGCGTTCCAAGATTCACTCAGCAATGATCATGCCATGTATCCATTTGATCGTGATGCAGCATTGGATGCTGCATTGCACAAAATCGCCGATTACCTTTTGCATACAGGCAAGTCATTGACGGATTTTGGCTTGCCAAACCCTATTGTGCGCTCTGCAGAAGTCGAAGATGAAATGCGATTTTTACGACGAGAGGAAGAACATCTAAGAGATGAACATCATCATCAATATAACTTGCTCAACAACGAACAATGTGCTGTTTTCCCCAAACTTGCTGAGGCCATCGAGAATAGAGAATGTCGACAACGAGCTTTCTTCATCGAAGGCCGACCAGGTCGAGGGAAAACCTTTCTCATCCAATGCCTGTTAGCGCATTGCAGAGCAAGACAGCACATCATAATTGTCGTCGGCAGCAGTGCTCTCAGTGCCACAGCGTACACTCGAGGTCGCACAGCTCATTACACATTTGGCATCCCTGTCACTGATGATTCTATACATCTGCAATCTAAGATACCTCCGTTTTCTGCTCGAGCAGATCTTCTTCGTAGCGCATCAGCCATCATCTGGGATGAACTACCTATGGCGAACAAAGCTGCCTGGGAATGCGCTCACCGTTTATGTTGCATTGTCCGCAACAACGATCATCTCTTTGGAGGCATTCCATTCATAGGTCTCGGTGATTTTCATCAAGTAGCACCTGTTGTCAGCGGATGTGGAGAAACTGCAGCTCTAGCAGCATCTGTGAAATCATCCCCTCTATGGTCGTTGCTTCAAATTTTACGCCTAACGACACCAATGCGCAGCATCAATGATGTCGAGTACACAGCATTCGTCGACAACATAGGTGACGACACCTCACACCGACGACGAGAATTACCACTTTTACGAAAGACAACCAATGTCAATGAAGCAGTTGACTTCTTATTCCCTCCTGAGCGCCTCACTGATGCTTATTACTGCTTAACCACCGCATTCTTATCCCCACGTCACATTTATGTGGATGAATTCAACAACATCATCCTCGAGCACCTTGCAGGTGAAAAAAGTGAGAAAAATTGCTGTCTCTCCCACAAGCTACCTCTGATGTGCTCTTCTCAGCGATGTATCACAGCTGCGATACTCTCAAAGAGATGGACAACGTGACGCTCCTACCAATAGAGCAATCACCTGAGTTTCTCGCCAGCATGACACATCCAAACGTCCCACCACATACATTGCACCTGAAGCCAAACGCTATCTGCGCTATACAACGCAATCTCGCGGTCGAGAAAGGGCTGGTGCGAAATGCGCGAGTACAGATCGTAGCATTACATCGACGGTTTGTGGAAGTGCGACGAATCAACAGCAATGAAGTTCATTGCATCCCTCGAATCAACTTTGACTTCCATCCGACACATACAGATTGGACCGTACTTCGTCGACAATTTCCTCTGCGGCTAGCTTATGCTACGACGTTCAATGGTTGTCAAGGTTTAACACTCTCGAAAGCGGCGTTGGATCTACGCATCGATCCATTCGCTCATGGTCAATTATATACCGCACTTTCGCGAGTGCGCAGGAGAGAAGACGCTTTGATAGTATTTTCAGAAACAAACGAAGAGCAAACAACAGCGAACATTGTATTCCCATCATTACTACTATAAAAACCGTCCATAGGGTAGTGCACTTGTATATGTAAGCCAAGGGGTGTGGTACTGGTACACAGCACCAATTGAGGACGTTGGGTGAGCCAATCACAGTCAGACGGGACACTACCTTTGGAGTTGTGCCAACGCCGTACAGCCCCTGTGACATAGTGACTGAACTGAGTGTCTGTTCCTGAGCCATTCACAAATATTCGGTCAGAGCCTATAAGGTTAGAATTGGGAGAACAGTGCCTCACACATGCATCCTTTTTTGGTAGTCGTTGAATAGAAAGAAAGAAAAACACAGGCATATCAAATCGAGGGGAAATTTAGTTATCAGACATGTAGGGCAACAGGATGGAGAGCAGGAGGGCTAGAATCGTGCTTTACCTCCGGGCAACGAAGATAGCAGATCAATCATGACACAAGTTTGCAATCCGACAAGCCCTGGAACCAGAGAAAGACCCAACAATGAAAGAACTAACAAATTTTGCGTTGTCACCACCAATAAAAATGCAACCCCGCACCGTTCAACCAGTCATGTCCCTCATGGACAGTGTCGGTTATCCAGTAACTGGATGGAATGGTTCTCAGATCATATGTACTTGGGGATAGTATAACGCTGGGATTAGCTCAGATCCTTCTGGATTGACCGAGCAAGAATAAATAATTAGATTTCTGGGTATTTTTTGTCCACATGGGATCAACCCTCGAAATATTAAAAGTAATCGAAGCAGAGTTGAGGGGGATGGCTAACGGAGAAGTAATACAGGTCATAAAATCATCGTCATGACATTCACAAAGCCATCAAACCTCTCCCTTTGGAACACTACAACCGCGCTCGACATCAGATTCAGAATAGGGCGACACCGATACTGTGCTCGTTGGAAGCGTCTGTCTTACTGCTCGTCTATCTGTGGATTTTGGCGCAGTCGGTGGTTTCCGGTTCGTCCATTCCAAGTCGAGCAATGATTCAATGATCAAATTTCGGTATACTCGGCAAGCCATAACACCCGTCAACGCCACAGCAGGACTCGAGAAGAGGAGGCGGAGCGTAGGAGACTGTTGGCCGAACGAAAGTCGTATTATGATAATCCAGTTGGTAATTCTGTGCAGACAGATCAGTGTTAAGCGTCTACATTGCTACCAGAATGATACTGTTCCTTACAAATAGTACTGTTGTCCTCCGCTTAATATAGCCTGAGAGAAATGAGGGAACGCTTTTCCACGCCAAATATCCCTCCAGCACCATTTCTTCGGCGATCCATGGGTGGTGTTAATCTTGTGAATCTTGTGTGAAATCGCAGAATAGACAAGGAAGTCGAAGACAACAGGCATCGCATAAGTGATGAACAATTGTGCCTGGTTTTGGTATCGCAGACAGTGTTTCGTGTCAGCAATTTCGCTGTAGTCGTGGAGATTCCCAGGAAAGATTGCACAAGAGGTGCCCACGCCGGCGAGCCACATAAAACTAAAGAAGTACTTGACTATGTTGTTTCCGTAGTAAACAGCATGGACACGTTTGAGGAAGAGGTATGAGGATGCCGCAGTCGAGACTGCTTGCAGCGCCATGAGGACAGTGGCTACAACGGTGCAGTTATTGATAGGACCCGCTATATCACAGAGAAAAGTGCAACTCAACAGGCAAGTGTGCTCTGAATGCGGGGAAGCACCTACTTTTCAGCATGACGTCCAGAACTACCATGGTGAGCGCAGATGGTCTGTTGAAAACGTCAGGAAAACAGTTAGGATAGACGGACGAAACACCTGACCTAGCCAGGAAGTATGCAAACAACACAGCAGATATCTTCCCTGTCTGGATTAACCTGCAATCTTCTGGGATACTCGAGAGAATGTCCCAGGCCAGGGCCTTCACCGGTGCACGTCAAATGGGTAAGATGCTTGGATTACAGCTGCACGACGTACGCCAAGTGTGGCCAGGGATACATCCCTTGTGAGCTCATAGTCATGTGCAACTGTATGATTGAGATAGTTGAGATATACGACGGGGTTGAGGATGGGCGAGGATCCTTGACTCATTACGAGGAAAGGTAGAGACGCAGGATATCGTCGAACAAGCACTGGTAACTGCCTGCATTGCGAGCAATTTAGTCTTTTATATGTAAGGTGTCAGGTCAAGGGTACTAGTACACAGCACCTGAGGACATTGGGTGAGCCAATCACAGGCCAGAGGGGACACTACCTTTGAAGTTACACCAACGCCGAACAGCCCCAGTAACTGAGTAGCTGCCAGTGAGCAGCCGTTCCTGAGCCGCATTCACAAATATTCGGTCAGAGCCTAAGTCAGAGTTGGGACTCGGGTGCCTCACACTCCACGATGCGTCCTTTTTAGGTAGTCGTGTGCACGTGAGTCTGGAACAGAAAGAAAAACACAGGGGTATCAAATCGAGGGGAAATGTAGTTATCAGACACGTAGGGCAACAGGACAGAGAGCAGGAGGGCGAGAATCGTGCTTTACACTCCGGAAAACGAGGGATAGCGGATCGATCATGACACAAGTTTGCAATCCGACAAGTCCTGGAACCAGAGGAAGACCCAACGATGAAAGAACTAACAAACTATGCGCTGTCACCGCCAACAAAAAGGTAACTCCCCACCATTCAACCAGTCATGTGCCTCATGAACAGCATCGGTTATCCAATAATTGGATGGAATGGTTCTCAGATCATATGTACTTGGTAGTAAGGATAATATAACGCTGGGACTAGCTCAGATCCTTCTGGATTGACCGAACAGGAATAAATAATTAGATTTTTGGGTATTTTTTGTCCGCATGGGATCAAGCGTCGAAATATTATAGGTAGTCGGGACAGGGGCTGGATTGCTAACGGAGAAGGTCATAAAATCCTTGTCATAACATTCACAAAGGCATCAAACCTCCCCCTTTGGAACACTACAACCGCACTCCACATCAGACTCAGAATAGGGCGACACCGATACTGTCGCGCTCGTCGGGAGCGTCTGGTTTACTATTCGTTTATCTGCGAATTTTGGCGCAGTTAATGACTTCCCGTCCATCCATTCCGAGTCGAGCAATGACTCGATCAAATTTCGGTATACTCGGCAAGCCATAACACTCGTCAACGCCACAGCGGGACTCGAGAGGAGTAGTTGGAGAGTGGGAGATATGTTGGGCTGTGAGCCCAACACAAGTCGTGCTACGATGATCGAGTTGGTAATTCTGTGCAGACAGATTAGTGTTGAGCGTCTACATTGCTACCAGAATGATACCGTTCCTTACAAATAATACTGTTGTCCTCCGCTCAATATAGCCTGAGAGAAATGAGGGAGCGCTTTTCCACGCCAAATGTCCTTCCAGCGCCATTTTTTCCCCGATCCATGGGTGGAGCTAATCTTGGATGAAATCGCAGAATAGATAAGGAAGTCGAAGACAAAAGGGGTCACATATGCAATGGTCAATTGTGCCTGTTTTTGGTATCGCAGACAGTGCTTCGTGTCAGCAATTTCGCTGTAGTCGTAAAGAGTCCCAGGAAACACTGCACAGGAGGTGCCCACAACGACGAGCCACATAAAACTAAAGAAGTGGCTGACTACGTTGTGTCCGTAGTAGACAGCGTGGACACGTTTGAGGAAAAGGTATGACGATGCCACAGTCGAGATTGCTTGCAGCGCCATGAGGACAATGGCTGTAACGGTGCAGTTGTTGATAGGACCCGCTATAGCACAGAGAGGTGCAACTATCAGCCAAATGTGCTCTGAATTCAGGGAAACGCCTACTCTTCAGCATGACATCCAGAACTACCATAGTCAGCGCAGATGGTCTGTTGAAAACGTCAGGAAAATAGTTAGGATAGACGGACGAAACACCTGACCTAGCCAGAAAATAAGCTAACAACACAGCGGATATCTTCCCCGTCTGGATCAACCTGTAATCTTCCGGGATACTCGAAAGAATGTCCCAGGCCAGGGCCTTTACCAGTGCACATCAGATGGGTAAGCTTGGGTAAGATACTTGGATCATAGCTGCACGACGTACACCAAGTATAGCCAGAGACACATCCCTTGTGATCTCATAGTCGATTGCAACTGTATGATTGAGGTAGTTGAGATGGACGACGGGGTTGAGGATGTGAGAGGATCCTTGGCTCATTACGAAGAAAGGTAGAGACGCAGGGTATCGTCGGACAAGCACTGATAACTGCCTGTATTGCGGGGGTTTAGTCTTTTATATGTAAGGTGTCATGTCAAGGGGTGTAGTACTGTGACACAGCACCGACTGAGGACGTTGGGTGAGTCAATCATAGGTCAGAGGGGACACTACCTTTGGAGTTGTGCCAACGCCGAACAGCCCCAATGTCTGAGTAGCTGAGGGGCCGTTCCTAAGCCATTCGCAAGAGCCTTATCGGAATTGGGAGAACTTTACGGCGACAGACGGTAAGAAAGAAACCCGCATTTCGGGGGATTTATTTGCTGATGGTCACTTGGCGCGCATCGGAAGATGGGCCCGCGCAAACGGATCTGTCGGTGATGTCGGTGATAAACTCGGTGTGTGATCAGACGCGATAGCTGCAGGTGCAGCCCGTGCTGGTTGTCCTTTGGTTGTTTCTCGCTGGTATTCTATCCACGCTCCCACTCCCTCCCTGTCCGCTTTCAAACGCGTTGTCCAGAACGTGATGACACCTTCGGCAGAATCTGGTCGGTTTCTGTACAATTGTTGCAGCTGATGTAGCTGTGTTGGAGTGAACGATGGAAACACTACAAAGCGCATACATTCTCGTGCACCAATATCCACACCTTCTCTATGCACAGAGAAACATGGACACACGGATACTGTCATCATCCGCGAACCGTAGTACCTCGGTTGGACTTGTGTCTTTGCGACCATTCCCTTCTGCGTAGGGAATGTGCCGGGTTTCTGTGTCTTGCGAACCAAGAACTGATCTTGTCGAATGTAAAAGTTTCGTTGCCAATAATGGCGTGTATACGCTCCAATAACTGTGTCTTCTCGTTCCTGGGGGGGATAGGACGTCACAGTTTTGGCATAGTCTGCGGAGGGAATGATGCATATATTTGAGTTCAGGGGGCCTTGAACGGTAACCGACCTTGCAACGGCTGTATTGCCTCCCTGGTGATCCTGGCTCTGGTGGAAGCGCTCGCCTCGGGTGTTTGCTCGTCCGTGGGGTGGTGGTATTACCTGTAGCAAAAGTTGGGGTGCCTCACCCGACGATGCATCTTTTTTGGCGGTCGTGTACACTGTGCAACAGAAAGAAAGAAAAACAGGGATATCAAATCGAAGGGAAATTCAGTTAACGTTATCAGATACGTAGGACAACAGGACGGAGAGCAGGAGGCGAGAATCACGCTTTACACTCCGCGGGAAGCAAAGGATAATCGATAACGATGACTCCAGATGGAAGAACTTGAACAAATTATGTGGTGCACTGCCAACAAAAAGGCAACCCCCACCGTTCAACTAGTCACATGCCTCACATATGGTCAATGTAGGTTATCCAATAATTGGATGGAATGGTTCTCAGACCATAGTATGTACTTGGTAGCAAGGATCGTATAACGCTGGAACTAGCTCAGATCCTTCTGGATTGACCGAGCAGGAATAAATAATTAGATGTCTGGGTATTTTTTGTTCACATGGGATCAAGCTTCAAGCTTCAAGCCTCGAAGTATTACACAGGGTTGAGGGGCTGGATTGCTAACAGAAAAATAATATAGGTCGTCAAATCCTCGTCATGACATTCGCAAAGCCATCAAACCTCTCCCTTTGGAACACTACAGCCGCGCTCACCATCAGACTCAGAATAGGGCGACACCGATATGGTTGCGTTTATTGGGAGCGTTTGGTTCACTACTCGGCGTCTATCTGCGAATTTTAGTGCAGTCAATGGCTTCCCGTTCATCCCTTCTGAGTCGAGCAATGACTCGATGATCAGATCTCGGTATACTTTGCAGGCCATAGCGCTCGTCAACGCCACAGCGGGACTCGAGAGGAGTAGTTGGAGAGTAGGAGAAATGTTGGTCTGTGAGCTGAGCGAGAGCCGTGCTGTGTTGATCGCGTTGGTCATTCTGTGCAGACAGATCAATGTTGAGCGTCTAGATTGCTCCCAGAATAATACCGTTCCTTACCCATAGTACTGTTGTCCTCCACTTAATATAGCCTGAGAGAAATGAGGGAACCCAAGTTTTCCGCACCAAAAGTCTTTCCAGGACCATTTCTTCCCCAATCTATGGGTGGTGATGATCTTGTATGAAATCACAGAATAGACAAGGTTGTCGAACATAACAGGGACCATATAGGCGATGGTCAATTCTGCCTGGTGTTGATATCGCAGACAATGTTTCGTGTCAGCAATTTCGCTGTAGTCGTGGAGAGTCCCAGAAAACACTGCACAGGAGGTGCCCACGCCTACGAGCCACATAAAACTAAAGAAGTGCCTGACTATGTTGTTTCCGTAGTAGACAGCGTGGACACGTTTGAGGAAAAGGTATGACGATGCCGCAGTCGAGACTGCTTGCAGCGCCATGAGGACAATGGCTATAACAGTGCAGTTATTGATGGGACCCGCTACAGCACGAAAAGTGCAACTCATCAGACAAGTGTGCTCTGAATACGAGGAAACGCCTACTTTTCAGCATAACGTCCAGAACTACCATAGTGAGCGCAGATGGTCTGTTGAAAATGTCAGGAAAACAGTACGATAGACGGACGAAACACCTGACCTAGCCAGGAAGTATGCAAACAACACAGCGGATATCTTCCCCGTCTGGATCAACCTGTAATCTTCCGGGATACTCGAGAGAATGTCCCAGGCCAGGGCCTTAACCGGTGTACATCAGATGGGTAAGTTTGGGTAAGATACTGGAATCATAGCTGCACGACGTACACCAAGTGTAGCCAGAGACACATCCCTTGTGATCTCATAGTCACCTGCGACTGTATGATTGAGGTAGTTGAGATATACGACGGGGTTGAGGACGAGAGAGGACCCTTGGCTCATTACGAAGAAAAGTAAAGACGCAGGATAATCACCATCCAGACCAGCATGGACAAGCACTGATAACTGCCTGCATTGCGGGTAATCTAGTCTTTTATGTAAGGTGTCTGGGAGCAGAACAGTGTGCCAATCACAGGTCAGAGAGGACACTGCCTCGGGGGTGGGGTGAGAGCAATGATACGGTCACTTTTGGAGTTATGCCAACGGGCTGGAACTTCCTGAGCCATTCGCAAATATTTGGCCAAACGTGCATCTTTTACACTTAAAAGTTTAATACTGACTCTGTTTCGCCGCAAGAGCCGCTTGAAAGTGCTTATTACTAGTAGACGTACCCCTCTTTAGGCGACGGGCTTCAGTAAATGCCACTCAGTCGGCCGTAGACTGCGTGGTTACAATCCGACAAGTGGTGGATCCACAAGAAGACCCAAAGGAGGAACTAACAAATTATGTGGCTGTCACTTCCAACAAAAAGGCAACCCCTCAGCATTCAACCAGTCAAATGCATCATGGACAGTGTCAATTATCCAACATTTGAATGGAATGGTCCTCGGACCGTATATTACTTGGTAAGGATGATATAACGCTGGGACTAGCTCAGATCCTTCTGGACTGACCCGGGCAGAAATAAATAATTAGATGCGGGTATTTTTTATCCGCATGGGATCAAGCCTCGAGGTATCAAAGGTAGTTAAGGCAGAATTGAGGGGCTAGATTGCCAACGGAAAAGTAATACAAGTCATCAACGTCATGACATTCACAAAGCCGTCAAAACTTTCCCTTTGGAACACTTCAACCACGCTCGACATCAGACTCAAAATAGGGCGACACGGATGCTATCGCGCTCGTTGGAAGCGTCTGGTTCGCGACTCGTCTATCTGCGAATTTTGGCGCAGTCAATGACTTCCCGTTCATCCCTTCCGAGTTGAGCAATGACTCGATGATCAGATTGCGGTATACTCGGCAAGCCATAGCGCTCGTCAACGCTACAGCGGGACTCAAGAAGAGTAGTCGGAGTGTAGGAGATTTGCTGGCCTGTAAGCTGTTCGCCAGCCGTGTTATGTTGACCGAGTTGGTAATTCTGTGCAGATAGATTAGTGTCGAGCGTCTGGATTGCCACCAGAATAATACCGCTCCTTACCCATAGTACTGTTGTCCTCCGCTTAATATAGCCTTAGAGAAATGAGGGAATGCTTCTCCACGCCAAAACTCCCCTCAGGACCATTTCTTCCCCAATCGATGGCTGGTGATGATCTTGTATGAAATTGCAAGATAGACAAGGACGTCGAAGATAACAGGCATCACAAAAGCGATCGTCAATTGTGCTTGGTTTTGATATCGCAGGCAATGTTTAGTGTCAGCAATTTCGCTGTAGTCGTGTAGAGTCCCAGAAAACACTGCACAAGAGGTGCCCACGCCGACGAGCCACAAAAAACTAAAGAGATGCCTGACTACGTCGTTTCCGTGGTAAACAGCGTGGACACGTTTGAGGAAGAGGTACGAGGATGCCGCAGTCGAGACTGTTTGCAGCGCCATGAGGACAATGGCTATGGCGGTGCAGTTATTGATAGGAGCCGCTACAGCACAGAGAAAAAGTGCAACTCATCAGACGAGTGTGCTCCGAATACGAGGAAACGCCTACTTTTTAGCATGACATCCAGAACTACCATAGTGAGCGCAGATGGTCTGTTGAAAATGTCAGGAAAACAGTTACGATAGACGGACGAAACACCTGGCCTAGCGAGGAAGTACGCAAACAACACAGCAGATATCTTCCCCGTCTCGATCAACCTACAATCGTCGGAGGTACTCAAAAGAATGTCCCAGGCCAGGGTCTTCACCGGTGTACATCAAATGGGTAAGGTGCTGGGATCACAGCTGCACGACGTACACCAAGTGTAACCAGGGATACATCCCTTGTATACTCATACTTATATGCAACTGTATGATTGAGGTAGTTGAGATAGACGACGGGGTTGAGGATGGGAGAGGATCCTTGGCTCATTACGAGGAAAAGTAGAGACGCAGGATGATCATCGATAACTACCTGCATTATGGCAATTTAGTCTTTTATCCGAGGTGCCTGCCATATCACTCCACTGAGAACGTTTGGTGAGCCAATCACAGGTCAGAGAGGACAACTACCTCGCGGTGAGAGCATTCATAGTAGTGATGGTATGGAATCCCGGACAACCGCACCCTTGGCAAAGAAGCACAGTGCTTCGAACGGCAGAAGCCATTACTTCTTTTAGTAAGTAGCATCGGCGAGACTCTAAACACCCTTTTACAGAATGTTGAGGTGCATATCAAAATTCGCACAATGTCGAAGTATACCTTGCTTTCGGTAAAGTATCAACGTGTTATGTTTATCAGCTATTCGTGTTTATGATGCAGAATGTTCATCTACAGGGGTCCTGAAAGTACGGCTGTTGACAAGGGTATCTACTACTACTACTATGATATGTCGTTCGACATATCTAGGTTCGAATTTAACTCATATGCGTCGATGCGGCTCGATCTATAGATATCACATGGATGCTTCATGGGGTTGTGCGACACTCTCGCGCTCCAGTGCCCGCCTTGTCTTAACTCGCAACTTGTCCAAAGACGATCTTTCGACCTAGGACCATGATCGGGGTGTTCATCAGTACGTATACATTGACATAGTTGACACTGGCCCTTCTCCATTGATCGGCAGGTTCGCGCTATTCGATTTTGGGCGTACTCAGTGAATTTTAGATCTTCGATGCGTTCTAACGTTTTCTGGCTCGTCTTCAGCCGTTTCCGCGTTCTCCTTCTAGAGGAACAACTATTTTCATCTACGAAGAGAGTCTGGCTTAAGGAGACTATTTCCGTGTTGTCTGCAATGCTGTGTACATACACTCGGCCATTCGAATAGTAGCCATTCGCGCCATCCGAGTGACAGCCTCAATGGGTAAATCTGGACATTTCTTTCTCATTTTGCACGTTCTAACATTTTCTGGTGCATTTGTACGTATTATAACATCTATTTCAATGCTTGGCACATGCCTGTTTCCCGTTCGACGCATCCATGTGGCTCTCAAGCCATCCGCCACCTTGACTCTGCGTCTTACACCTCCAACACCCACACATCCTCATATTGGCCGTTTCAGTGCCATTCGACATCGGCGCCAACGAAGTGGACCACTTTCTGTCAGCGTTCGGTTCTAATCACCCGAAGACGGATTCACATGGTAGCTCACTAATGTGAACCAATGGGCGGGCTTCATGCTCAATGCCCCAATGCCGACGAACGACCATCACCACCAGCATCAGGGTACCATGGGTATAGAAGATGGTGAGTGGTGAGTATGTTCGCTCGATCACGACAGCTCACCTGCAACAGAAAACACAACTATAAGTTGGCTGGTGCTGTCGAATGCAAACATTTGGTTCGTGCCCCCTAACACATCAATCGGTGTGTTCTACTATGGTACAATGTGTTGGCGTCCCTGTTGGTTCGCGTGGTTCAGTTTCACCTCCATAAGCATCGTTAATTCTTGCAGTATATTCTAATGCTCACAACGATGATGACCGCCTCGCCACGACTACAACCTCCAGCGGCATGACGATGTCAACAACAGCGACGGCTGCCCGTGCTGCCAGCCTGCCCAGCCCTACCCTGCGACCACAACCTCTCCACCACCTCTCCCGCGTCGACCACAACCACCTTCTCACTAGTGTCGGTAGTAGGTCATTGTCGTCATGGTATCTCTGTACCTGCCACCCCCGGCGGCTTGTTCTGGTGGACAGTGAATATCTGGCAAAATGCACTTCAATGTTCTGTAAAAGGGTGTTTGGAGTCCCGCCGATGCTACTTGCTAAAGACTTCTGCCGCTCGGTCGAAGCAGTTCTTTGGGGCGCGGTTGTCCAGCATTTCATAGATGTCATGGTCACCTTTGGAGTCGGTCTGGCCCCAAACCCTTTCCCACTTCTATCTAGGCATGATTGCTTGCAGCGGTATACAAATTTAGAATTCTCTCTCTCTCTCTCCATCTAGGCATGATCCCGTTAGTCAGAGTCTTCCCTGCAGGTTTCTAACCTCGTCAAATTGCAAACTTGTGGCATGATCGCTCTATCCTTTTAGCGGGGCGTATATGGGGTAAATAAAAACGCGACTCTCCTACCATCCGCGCCAATCCGTCTCTCCTTCTGAAATTCCTTATCTCTGGTTTCTATCCACATCTCCACGGGCTGACGAGGTATTTGTCTATGTTTGTACCTGAGCTCTAGCATAGTCAGCCAATCTAGGAAATGGGCTTCACTTGTGACTTGACCCACACGCATGTACTACCTCATTGCAGCGAGATCTGGTCCTCAACCTTCAGGTGACTAGACTTTAGGTTTTGCAGTTCCTGTCTTCAAACTAGAACCCATGGGCAAAGGTACTACCAACTGAGCAAGACCCTACGACAACAAGTCCTTGCCCAATGCACTCCGCAGGCGGGCGCCCACATAAGGCCACTTACCAGATTGCCACCTCAGTAATCCATCATGGTGTTGGTTGAGCTTGTCAGCCTCGAGGCATTCTTGGCACATCCTCCGTTTTGCAACGTTGGGAAACGACTATGCGGCGTCCTAGGTATCTATAGGTAACGCACTTACCACACCGCCTAATTCACAGAGCTTGCCCATCCCACCAGGATAAACACCCGCCATGTCTACTGGCTTACAATACTCCGATAAAAGCAGGCCGACCGTGTTTGAACGCCCTACTCTTGGCCACACTGTTCGCCTTGGGGAACTGTTTGATGAGCGCATCAATCAGTTCCTCGGCGCCCAGCTGTATAGGGAGGATGCGACCAAATTCAACTCCACGGCTTCGGACGTCAACCGTACAGATCTCTCGCTGTCGCTGTCCGACTCCGTCATGAGTAAAGCCAGTATTTTGGATATTGATCCTAGCCACTCCCTCGATGTCCTTACTGGTCTCGTCAAGGTCAAGGCCTCAGCCTCCTATCTGAATGATCCCAAGTCCAACTGAATGTCGCTTATGACAGTCATACTCGTAGTCCATTACTCCCATAACTGTTATCAGCAAGCTGTGGAGTCACGTTTGGGCCATTGTGCAATCACTGGTTTGCTCGATTGGCACGATGAATCACAGTACCAGGGAACATCATTGACGACGAAGTACCCAGAGTGATTTACACGCAATCAGCCAATAACAGCTAATGCATTGCTACACGCTGCAGCTCGACGACAGTGAGACGGGGATGGGAGGACGTAATGCAATGTCGTCCGATGTAAGATGACATACCATGGTGACTTGTTAGAACGTCCTCAGGAAGGGGGGACAGAAATCGGCGCTACAGGTCGAGGATGAACTTGACTGCCTGCGGAATAAGAGTTATACTAAAAACTGCACGATGCCCCTGAAGTAACTTTGCATCAACGAATCACTACACTCTCAGGAGAAAGCCCCCCGGCGCTGAAGTACCTTCTATCCAATCGGTATCGACCCCCTCAATCAAAACACTTCTCCCAATCACCATTTCCATCCCCCCTGGCATACGCCTGTCTCTCCACAAAGTCGTCCAACAAACGAGGGGCTACATTGCTAACGGAAAAGTAATACAAGTCACAAAGCCATCAAAACTTTCCCTTTGGAACACTACAACCGCGTTCGACATCAGACTCAAAATAGGGTGACACGGATGCTATCGTACTCGTTGGAAGCGTCTGGTTCGCGACTCGTCTATCTGCGAATTTTGGCGCAGTCAATGACTTCCCGTTCATCCCTTCCGAGTCAAGCAATGACTCGATGATCAGATTGCGGTGTACTCGGCAAGCCATAGCGCTCGTCAACGCCACAGCGGGACTCAAGAAGAGGAGTCGGAGTGTAGGAGACTTGCTGGTCTGTGAGCCGTCCGTCAGCCGTGTTATGTTGAGCGAGTTGGTAATTCTGTGCAGAAAGATTAGTGTCGAGCATCTAGATTGCCACTTGAATAATACCGTTCCTTACCCATAGTACTGTTGTCCTCCGCTTAATATCGCCTGAGAGAAATGAGGGAATGCTTTTCCACGCCAAAAGTCCCCCCAGGACCATTTCTTCCCCAATCTATGAGTGGTGATGATCTTGTATGAAATCGCAAAATAGACAAGGACGTCGAAGATAACAGGCATCGCATAAGCGATGGTCAATTGTGCCTGGTTTTGGTATCGCAGACAGTGTTTCGTGTCAGCAATTTCGATGTAGTCGTGTAGAGTCCCAGAAAACACTGCGCAGGAAGTGCCCACGCCGACGAGCCACATAAAACTAAAGAGGTGCCTGACTATGTTGTTTCCGTGGTAAACAGCGTGGACACGTTTGAGGAAGAGGTATGAGGATGCCGCAGTCGAGACTGTTTGCAGCGCCATGAGGACAATGGCTATGACGGTGCAGTTATTGATTGGACCCGCTACAGCACAGAGAAAAAGTGCAACTCATCAGACGAGTGTGCTCCGAATACGAGGAAACACCTACTCTTTAGCATGACATCCAGAACTACCATAGTGAGCGCAGATGGTCTGTTGAAAATGTCAGGAAAATAGTTAGGATAGACGGACGAAACACCTGACCTAGCCAGGAAGTAAGCAAACAACACAGCGGATATCTTCCCCGTCTGGATCAACCTGTAATCTTCTGGGATACTCGAAAGAATGTCCCAGGCCAGGGCCTTTGCCGGTGTACATCAGATGGGTGATGTACTGGGACCACAGCTGCACGACGTACACCAAGTGTAACCAGGGATACATCCCTTGTGAACTCATAGTCATGTGCAACTGTATAATTGAGGTAGTTGAGATAGACGACGGAGTTGAGGATGGGAGAGCTCGAGGATCCTTGGCTCATTACGAGGAAAGGTAGAGACGCAGGATGATCATCGTCCGGACCAGCACGGAGCGCTAATAACTGCCTGCATTATGGCAATTTAGTCTTTTATGTGAAGGCGGTGAGAGCAACAGTGATGGGTCACCTTTGGAGTTAAGTATGCACTGAACAGCCCCAGCGGCTGAGTGACTGTTCCTGAGCCATTCGCAATCGGTCAGACGTTCCACATGTCCAACTTCTGCACTTGGAAGTTTACTGACTCTGTTTCGCCGCAAGAGCCACTTGAAAGAGCCTACTAAGGGCCGTGACCAAGTGGACGTAGCTGCCCTTACGTAATACTTCGTTTTTGAAAGACCGCTTTGAAGGTGGCGATGGGCATCACTTCAAGGGCCCGCACACACGTATCTCATTACAGCGAGATCTGGTCCTCAGTAATACTGTGACTAGACTTTAGGACTTTAGGTTTTGCAGTTCCTGTCTTCAGCTTGTCTTCAAACTCCCAGATCCCATGGGCAAAGGTACTACCACCCGACCAAGACCCTACGACAACAAGCCCTTGCCTGCACGGTACTCCGCACCCTGACGGCAGACGCCCACCTAACGCCACTTACCAGATCGCCACCTCAGTAATCCATTGTCGGTTGAGCTTATCAGCCTCGAGGCATTCTTGGCACGTCCTCCTTAAGTCGTTTCTGACATATTTCCTAAGGATGGATACACAGTATAGGTTCTTGACAAATAGATCAACTTAGCACACCAAGAAAAGCACCTGTGAATGCAACAGTTGATACGAATTTGACCACTTCCTCTGTTCTGTGACGTTGGGAAACTACCTCGAGCATGGACAAGGCATGGATGCATCGTGGACATAAATATGAAGCTAGGGCCGGTCAGATCAGGATCATCAGATGTCTACAACGTTGTATCTGCACCCATCAACGGTACTCTTGGGGTGGAACTTCTTCTGAAACGATTCATCGATCGTGAGTTCTACGCCCAACGAAGTGATATATAAATCCTAGCCCGCAAAGGACTCGTACGTACCACTGGGTAGCGCACTCATCACACCGCCTAACTCACAGAGCTTGCCCGTCCCACAGGATAAACACCCGTCATGTCTACTAGCTTGCAATACTCCGATAAAAGCAGGCCGACCGTGTTTGAACGCCCTACTCTTGGCCACACTGTTCGCCTTGGGGAACTGTTTGATGAGCGCACCAATCAGTTCCTCGGCGTCCAGCTGTATAGGGAGGAGTCGATCAAATACTTCACCACGGTTGCCGACGTCAACCGTACAGATCTCTCGTTGTCGCTGTCCGACTCCGTCACGAGTAAAGCCAGTATTTTGGATGTTGATCCTAGCCTCTCTCTCGATGTCCTTACTGGTCTCGTGAAGGCTAAAGGTTCAGCCTCCTATCTGAAGGATTCCAAGTCCAACAGTCAGGTGCGATCATGGGCGATGGCACTGAAGATGCAGACGGAGGAGCGCCGTCTACTGTTTGCCGAGAATGGTTTGGTTCACAACGTTCTTAGAACACTCGAAGAAACCCATGTCGCCAACGGGTTCGCGACCCACATCGTTTCAGCTGTCGTTTATGGGGGCAACGTCATAATCCGCATGGCGGAGAGTTCCAGAGAGGCGGTTGAGGAAGATCTAACAAGGAATCTGGCTGTTAACCTCAATAACCTGAAAGGCCTAGTCCCTCTCACTGGAGAAGCTGCGGCTCATACCAAAGAAGATTTTAGCAATTTGGATAACAAATTTGATTTGAAGGTAAGGATCTCCTGAAACTGTCGATCTTGAGCAGTTAGAAAATGCAGCTTACAGGTTTACGCTGATATTGAGCTGGACAAGGTTCCAGTGAATGCAAAGGATATACTCGACATCGTCCCCCACGCAGCCGACCTCATCCGTGGCGGTCCACCTAGACTTCCAAAGCATAGTCCACAAGAGGGTGTGAGAGGCGACGCCTCTGCAGCCAACATTGACGGTGCTGCCAACTTGGAGCCGAAGGATAGACCAATCAGAGGCGTCCCGATGTTTGTCACCCTCCAGCCTATTCCGAAGAAACTGCAATATGCGGCGCAGGCAGATTTGGCCGTATTCCGGCTGAAACAGATGGTCGCCGACGAAGTCCTTGCTGTATTCAGCAAACTTGGAGACCTTCGCAATCGCTTCACCACCCTTATTGATTCGATGACGGCGTACAAAAAAGTCATTCCCAAACTCGCAGAACGTGCGCTGGCTTCAGCTGACGTCTTTGCTGAAGACCACCTTCGTCTTCTGCGAATGCTCGGTCACTTTATCAGGGGCGTCCGGAATGGGGATGAAGGAAGGATAGAAGAAACAAATTTTGTCCAAATCGACTCCCAGATAATCATATCGAGCGAGCATCCTGATGACAAAGATGCTCCAGGGTCATGCAAAAATTCGGAATCTAATCCATCTTTCCTTGACAAGGCTAAGAAATTGTACGCTACCCACTCGACCGCAGTAGATACAACCAGCCTCCACTCTAGCAAGTTTCCTCTTGTCTGTCTGGAGAAATCCTTCGAGGATTTCCAGAACCTTGTCTACGATATCCGACGGGTACCCAGCGGGCGGTTGGACTTGGATGGGGCAATTCTTCCGTCAAGCTTCGACATGATTGATGACGTACGTAGAGCTCCTCGCCACCAGGACACCATACCATTATTCCTCATGACTCCGTCACTCGATGACCCCGATTCCACTCTCGCTGTCATCCGCTTTCGCTCCTTGCTCAATAATCGCAAAACCTACCACCGGCGTTACCTTGTCTACCTTGAAGATTCCTCTGATACGAAGCTTGTACCTCATAAGGATTTCTTGAAGTTAAGTGAATCCGCATACTTCCTTGGCAAAGTGGACGCCGACGGAAAATTGACTTGGACTCGCGATGACAACGATACCAAACCCGACGACGACACCCCTGAAGCCTCACCCGAACTTCCACTCTTTGCCCCATCCAAAC
The DNA here is from genome assembly GCA_037178675.1 of Scleroderma bovista. Lineage (NCBI taxonomy): Eukaryota > Fungi > Basidiomycota > Agaricomycetes > Boletales > Sclerodermataceae > Scleroderma > Scleroderma bovista. The sequence goes on along the minus strand of JAYMGJ010000211.1, from coordinate 46,453 downwards.
GGCCGACTAAAGTGGTGTATCACCGTGCGAAGTAGGTTCCACTGGCTTATACTTCATGTCTTTCGATGACGTCCTCGTGTTTTCTAGGAGAGCGTTATCAGTGCCGCTAAAAAATATCGACGGCACTAAATCATTCAGTGTTATTTTCAGATTCAGTGACCTCCAGCCCAAGAGTTTCACTGGCGAGTTCGCGAGACTCGGCTGCAATAAAGCTTGGGTGTCATTCTACCCGCGACCTTTTTGCGCCCGAAAACAGCACGGGGACTATTGGACCTGCGATATAGATCCCAATCCTATCGAGAACGCAACTTTCTCCTTGACATTCGTCCAAGATGCAAATGATCAAGAGGTGTCTCTTTATCGAAACGATGTATTAATCAATTCGACTCAATTGGTCGCACCTTCGGGCGATCTGGGATACAAGAAGGTCAGCACACGTTGATTGCGGGTGTACTTCACATACTGAAAGCTAGCAGTGGACACTCAAACTCTTGGATCACTTCCATGGCAACGTAAGTGCAACTTGTGGGCACTGTTGCAGTTAATAACCGACACACAGTTTGGACGGGTCCTAGTTTATAATGTTGCACTTACAGGGGTACGTCTTTCATTCTTACTGTACCAGGGTGATTTGGCCGTTCATCGAAATCGTTAAGGAGCAAGTGAGGGACCTTACCAGATTCGTTCCCCGGGGAACCTCCGAAGACGAATCTCGGTACGAACTAAGTGGTGCCTTGAAGGTACACATTGTCCCGTGTGACGATCAAGAGCCATGCCGTTTGACTTGAGTGATGCAGATGCGGATGTTGTGTACAATTCCGTTTTACTCTACCGGGCCACTCCTGGATGTCGCTTATGACACTCGTAGTCCATACTCCCATAACTGTTATCAGCAAGCTGGAGTCACGTTTGGGCGACAATCACTGTTTTGCGGAACATCATTGACGGCGAAGTACACATGCAACCTAGGTTCCTAGGCTAGGCAGACCAAGAGTGATTCACACGCAATCAGCCAATAACAGCCATTGCTACATGCTGCAGCTCGACGACATTGAGAAGGGGATGGGAGGACGTAATGTAATATCGTCCGACGTAAGATGACACACCACGGCGACCTGTTAGAATGCTCTCAGGAATGGGGGGGCAGAAATCGGCGCTACAGGTCGAGGATGAACTTGACTGCCTGCGCAATACTAAAAACTGCACGATGCCCCTGAAGTAACTTCGCATTAACGAATGATTACTCTCAGGAGAAAGCCCCCCAGCGCTGAAGTACTTCTATAGGTACATAATTTCTATCCAATCGGTATCGACCCCCCTCAATCAAAACACTTCTCCCAATCACCATTTCCATCCCCCCTGGCGTACGCCTGGCTCTCCACAAAGTCGTCCAACAAGCACATTCCATCCTCTCCCGCGCCACAAAATGTCAAGGGCTGCAGCGCGTCGTCCACCAATACCCTGACATACTCTTCCCCCACTCTCCCGATTCTAACGTCGCTATCACACACCACCTTCTCGACAATCATTCTTCCAGAGAATGGTGTCAACTTCGATAGTCTCCATCTCCTCCCTGGGTCTACCGCCTGAGGACTCGGCTCGTCACCTCGTTGGAAGAGCCCCAGTGCGCCGAATATCGCGACCATTTGGTTATCGTGCGAGAAATCGGCGTAGAATGTACGGTTCAGGGGAAACGTATTTGGCGAGGAGTCTAATGTGGAGTTGGTCTGTGTGTGGTCCTGGACAGGTTGTGAAGTCAGGCGTGCGAGGAGCTCGTTGACGTATCCCACGCCTTGGACGGGGCCAAAGGGGTTTCCGGGACTGTTGCACGTCAGTCATGATCAGTTTCTTACGCTATAGTGAGACATACCCGGTCAGATAGAACTTGGACAAATCATCATAGTACTCGTGTGCTTCAAATTCCTCGAATGTGAACATGTCGCAAAACGGACTGGTTTTCCCGTGAAAGAGGGTCTCGAACGCACAGAGAGGCATCAACTGCACGACATCATTATTGTTGAGATGTGCGCCTGGAGCGGCAGCGTTTAGACGGTCAGCTATGGGCGGGGCGAAGGTGTCTCGCCAGGCATCTATTTCCTTTTTTATTGCGTATGCATTGGGACAAGATTTATCCTCCAGGGTATTGTTCGACTGTCGAGGTGTTCGAAAGGGTAACACATGGCAGAGAGATGTACTTACACCGGTTGATTCGAGGAGGATGACAGAAGTCTTGGGGTGGTATACATCCTTACTCGCAAATGCGATACCTGGCAGAAGTTAGTGAGATATAACTGGCGATTGCAACGAGAGGCCCACCATCCGACCAAATGGCAGCGGATTTGACAACACGGTCATTCCCTGATGCTCTCACGAATGGTATCTGATCGCTCGAAAATAAATGCTGATATCTATTATAGTGTTCCACACCAGCTTCAAATGTCCTTCGTGATATAGGAATTAGAACAGAAAACGAAGACAGAATCATGCGCACTGTTTCTTTCCGAAAGGTATCATATCATCTTTTCCGAGGTCCCAATCGAAATTACGAAGGAAATTAAGAGAGTCGTTTGCGTAGATATGGACATCCAACAGCTTCTGCAAGGATGATTGTATTTTCTTCGTAGCACCTTCGGTGGGGTATCTTGCACCGTGTCTTTGAAGCTAGGCAAACCAAGATAAGGATGGATATAGTTGGTTGTATTGACACCCACCAGGTTAACCTTCATAAGAGAGCAATCAAACTTTCAATCATTCCGAGATGTTGATTGGCATGCAGAACGCACCTGAGTTATGATACATTGATCAGGTGGGGGCCTGTATTCCGCTGCAGGAAAGTAAGGCGAGTACTGGGCCCAAGTCTGTTGGAAGGCCTCAGACGGAAGTCCGTCATCTGTCTGGAGTACCAACGATGGACTGTGACACGACTGCCAACGACCGTATTGGAAATAACTAGCTGAAACGATCATCATGATCCCCATAACCACGAAGGAAATTCCCCGAACAGATCGCCATTTCCAATGTTCCGCGGGTCCAGAACTATAGAAGCCTGGATTAAGATTGGACTGGCTGTGCAGATGGAATAAAGGGAGTTGACGGTCTTTGACATCCATGGCACCGAACTCCTGGTGGATGAGAGAAGACCGCTGGAGAGAAGCGTGTTAATTGCACCGACGCACGTTTTGCCAACATGTATAGCACCCGCACGTTGCTAGCCCAGTTTTATACTAGTCGGGTGCCACTTGCCTCGGATTCATGGTACTTCGCATGGTATTGGGTATTCATCCAATTTGAAAATTGAGTAATGTGGCATCACTTCCTTATCGACAGCATCCAACGAACTTCGAGGTCTGGGTAGATGAAAAGGTACCTAAGTAGTAAGGTATGTACACACCGCGTGGGAACCCTCACACAGGGGGTCATATCATCGCTTACATAACATTACACAAATGAATCATGCCCCACAGGACCTCTTGCCATTGAACTTCATCCACCACTGCACAAAATGCCCCTTCGGTACAGAACGGAGTCTCCACCGCGACAAGGTTCACTTGATTCAGTCCAGCTCACAGATGTAGACGACTCCATTGTCCTATCTGATCTCGTGCGCACTGGAGAGGCCTCCCGTTTACGTAGAAGAGGCGCAATGAGGCTCGATCACAATGCCATGAACACACAACGTTATACAAGTGGTCGTACAACCCCTCCAACCATCATAGTCCCAACTTCACCTTCATGGATCTCCCCAGACGACGAAGACGACGACGACGACTTTACTCAAACATGGGACCAGGCAGATGATACTATATCTCTCTCTGCAGAAGTGAGAGCTGTAGCAGATTCAGATTCATGTGACCACATTCTATACTGTGGAAAAGAGGAGCCGATGCTGCAGTGGACGATTGGAAGAGGTCCGTATGAGCCGCCGTCTCCTCTACCGTCTTACCCCCCCATATCAACATCACACAACCGAAATACTCGTTGGACAAATGGGTGTGGGGCGATCATCCATATGCGCGCTTGGCGCCGCCAACGTACAAGCGTTTGGGCGGGAAAAGACGAAGCCACTTCTGCGGTTGTACCTATCGACCCCTCTTACCTCGAGCGGCCCTCGATTGTCAGGTCAGCGCGCAGCGCCTGCGGTTGCGTCAGAGAGGCTGTCGGCTGTGCAATATGGTGAGTCCATTGTTATTCTACGTTATCCAGAGGCAGTGCTGATCAGTGACTTGCAGTGGCAATCCGTTAGGCATACGCCATACGCCTTGCGAAACTGCCTCGGCAGGACTTTTTGTTTCAAATCGTGCACCCACACCACCCATATGCCCAGAGGGTCCGCGATATTGGCATGGACAACCTGCGAGGTCTTCATCCCGTTACTTCTACATGTTCTTTGCCGACAGTGTATCGGCATCAAGGACTGGTTATCCTCTTTCATCTCGGGATCATCCCGTTGAAAATACCTCCGAATACGATCCCTTTGAACGTCTCGTCTCTCCATCTCCACGTGAAATGCCGGACGGAGACCAAGAGAGCATCGATGACAGACCAGATCCCCGTCTCGATCCCGACGGCACTATCATCTCCTCAGACCAGGATTCTCTCGACAAGACGAGTTCTGAGCTGGGGTTACTACCAGAGCGGTGACCAATCCGATTGAGTCATTATTATGTATTTCTTTTTTGCGCGACATTGGACGCTCCCTTATTCTCTCTGCATCATGCATGGAATTACATCGGTGCTCACTTATAGTTGCCACCCTCTCACTCATTCGCATTCATATATCCATCATCTCATCCGTGGCTATCTAGATATTTTTGGTGTACGAGGCTACTTGTTATTTACTGCAGTGCTATGATATCGTATGTCCCTTCTGATTTACTAGTGTAATCTCAGCGTCTACTCCACTTTTTATAAACAAAAATTTATTTGTTTTATTGTAAGGGTAGATTTGTCCCCTCGGACATGATACTTGTGACTCGAAACATGTCCGACTCGTACTTGACTCGTACATTCCTTTGCGTCAATCATAGCCTTCGGGCCATCTCGCAGAAGACCTAACATACCTTGCACAATGGTCCTGACGCGGAACTCAGATCTCGCTCTTATTTGAAATCGGAGCAATGTGTTTCTTTTGTCACGCCCCTTTACTACTCCGTCCAACACCTTGTCAACGTATCCCAGGGACTCGTCTTAGTGGACATTCTCGGTTCCGAAGAGAGGATTGAAGCCCTAACGGAATTCCTGAAGCCTCTCTGCTTTCAAGAAACACGCCGCCTGACCACCCTTCCCGCATTCAGCAAGAAAACTGACCAGTCTATGCACTTGCACTTTTTCACTTTATGTTTCCTTTTTCACTCTCACACAGTGCCAGCCTGGTCAATCTCCATGACACTCCTCGACACTGTACGCATATAAGTACCTTTTACTATGTAAGCGGATTTTTCGAACTCGTCCACACTCATCCATCATTTCAGGTCAACGTTTTAATCACGCTGGTATGTCCTCGTCGGGCTGCTTGCTGACACCAGGGCGAACGGTTCCAATCGAGTTCCGCATACGTTCTGCATTCAAATGCCAAGGTCTCCTAGTCGCAACAAGTTCGAATGAATCATGTGCGTATATTTCCACAAACCTAATGTGTATGTACACCTTTCCCTCAATCATGCGAAGAGAGACAGGAAGGATGAACGAACGAGTGGGCGTAAGTGGGGAGATGGGTAAGCGCTTAAGTTCACGATGCGATCCTCGGACCTTTCAAGTTTCCTTCCTGGGAGCGGCTGCTTCTAGACCCATTAAAGAAGATACTTGAGGGAGGTTGCCAAGTGCAGAGTCAGTGGCTCAGCGGTGCGTGTTGTTTTTGTAGACTCTAAGAGAAACTGTGAATGCCTGCCGGGAAAGCTATTCTGGAGTTCGATATGGAACGAATCACTGTCTGGGCGTTGCATACCCGGTTTCACAAACTCCCTTTTCAGGGAATGGGACGAGACTATGGAAAAGAGCGCTCGTCTACTGTACAAAGAAAAAAAAACAGATATATGTATCTAACCAAATCATAAGTCATATGCACACGAACTAAATAATATACCGCGCAAAAAAAGTCACAACGCGTAAATGTCGCACATACACTCTCCTGTTCAACGCAACCTGTCATAGCCATGAGCCGGAGATCCAGACGCGTCCTTCCCCGCCCCGCCCCCGCGTTCGCAGCCGAATGCATTTCTCGGGCACCTGGAAGAAAGGCAATGCGACAGAGAAATCAAGAATCGGAGGAATGAATGTACAACTCCCTCACGTAAATTGCGCTCGATATCCCGCCGTCATAGTTTTCTTGCTGACAAGGAACTCACATACCTCAGTCCAAGGAAGCCCTGGCATTTCGTTATGCTTCCTGAAAAGGATGCCCAATCCCATGAGGCCAATAAGCACTCACCTCCCGCGAGGGATATAAAATCCCTACTGGTCAGCCCGATGCTCCACAGTAAAGAGTCCTGATCTCAGCTAGCCGTTCCTCCCTTTACTACACCTCAGTCAAAATGTTCACCCGCGCATCTACCCTCCTCTTGCCAGCGCTTGCCCTTTCCTCTGTCGCCGCCGCTGCTCCTGGGCCCATTGTTGCCCGAGCTAGTAGCAGTTGCAGCAATGGCAGTCTGCAATGTTGCCAAAGCACGGTGAAAGTACGTCCCCGCATTCGCGTCCGTAACAGCATCGAGCGATTCCCGACTCGACATCCATGCTGGATCATTGTCCTGCGGATCGTACCGAACGTACCCACCGCCACCTCGCGATTGCAAGCCCTGGGACGAAGTACGTCCAGGCACACTGTACCGCGGATTCGACCCATGCGACGACGCCGTCGATGTACGTCCCGGCAGGACTCATTTCTGTCCGCACCTTTGCGCACGCATTGCTGGTGTCATACCCGCTGCACTGCGGCGGCGCTCGTCCAGCGTTGACTGCAAGGGACTTGAAGGTCGTAAAGTGGGATCACGAGAGATCGGCGGCGCGGGGTACATCAGGTCAGTGGGTGTTGGCGATGTTGGATATGTAAGACTCGTCTTCCGCCCACGTGCGGCCCTCTCTTTCTGGCGTTCGCCATGCTAGCTCCTCCTGTCTCTATTCCTATCCATGTCCCTCTCCATTCACGTTCGGCGACAGGATGGGGCTGCGACTGTTGAGGCGCATAGTATGGCGAGTAGCGCTGGGAACCTGGGCGTAGATTCGAAGGAATCACCGGATCCTGTGGACCCCCTGAGGGAGCGCTACCCGCACTTATGCTCGGTGGAGCATACCCAACGGGAAACTGTCCATCGTGCAAAACGTTAAAATTCCGACCCTGTCCGTACCTTGGCATCAAGCCTGGGTTGGAGAAGACTGGTGAGTTTGGGACTGTCGGTACCAAGGGAACTGGTGACGATGACCTGTGTGTAGGCCCCGTAGGAGGGGGAACGGGGAGGGGTATATTGGCATGATCAAGACTTCAGAGATGCCTCCGCTCGCGGCGGCGCTACGAGCACAACGCCCTCTAAAAGTCCCACGATAAGCGCCCCGATAATCAATTGGCCTCATGTTGGCCTTGCGACTTGTACTTTGACCACCACTCTCCGTTCGCCTCTTTACACAACTCTCCCGTGATACAACTTCACAGCAAACAAATTTCTGCGAGAATGGCTCCTGGACTCTTGAGCAAGTTTCGGTCGGCTCTACCATTCAGGAACTCTGGGCAGCGTGCTGCAGGTTCCGACGAAGCGAGTGAGTAGTAACTTCCAGGTCTAGTCACCACGATTGTTTGTACGTTATCCAATGATATTGCGGTAGACACTTTCAGGATGGATCCTGCGGAAGTCAAAAAGCACTTCGATCGCATTGGTCGCTTCAGAATCCTCGTCCTCGGCAGGTCAAATGCAGGTAAAACGACGCTCTTGCAGCGTGTTTGCAACACAACAGAGCTCCCGGAGATCTTCAATGCCAAAGGCGAAAAGGTCAAGCACCTCATGCTACCGTATCATATGTCCCTTCGACTAACTGATGCATGGCATTTCGCAGATTGATCCTGCGATCGTGCAGGGGTCATTGGAGGCGAGTCGGCCTACGAGAGTTTGTTCGGTGACATGAACTAGACTAACTCTATCCAGAGGGGGTATCATAACATTGAAGATGAACTGATTTTTCGGAGCAACCCAGGTTTTATATTTCATGACTCACGAGGATTCGAGACTGGCTCTGTGAAGGAGCTGAACCTGATGAAGGACTTTGTCACTGATCGAGCACGCACACTGAAGTTGGAAAAGCGTATCCATGCCATCTGGTGAGATCACAACTCCAGTTAAGGGATATATCATATAAGCTCGATGGTGACCTAGGTTTTGTATCTCAATGGCTGATTATGAGAGGCCAATTTTGGCTGCAGAAGAGAAGTTCTTCAATGAATGCAATACAGGAAATGGTAAGGTACTTCATTCTGAGTGGTATGATTCTGATTCTGATATGATTGTTGGGGAGTGCCTGTAATTGCTGTGTTGACAAAGGCTGATAGTTTAAGAGTGCCTGCTCTCAACCAACTCATGAGAGAAAGTGGTTTAACAATGAGAGAAGCAAGGCCAAGGGCTGGAGAGTTTGCAGCAGAGATGTTAAGCAAGCTGAAGGCAAAAATTGAAAGCCAGTTGAGTGGCTGCAAGTATCCCCCAAAGGCCTATTTGTCAGTGGCCAGTGAGTTATGGATTGAATTAATGTTATGGTGATGCTAATACAAATGTAGGAATGAACCAAGAGGATGCAGATTGTAGTTCACTCCTAAGATGCACAACAGAGGCTCTTAATGAGATGGAACTGCAAAAGCTGGTAGTTTCAACCCAGAAAGCTAACATTGTTCTGAACATTGAATACTCAGTTAAAAGGTAGGAGAGTGATATTGACATTGATATATCATATGGTGCTGACACTCAAGTATTGGGCAGAGGACTGAAATACTTTGTGATGGAAAACAAATTTGACAAGATAGCCTTGGAAATGTGCATAATGAGCTGGATGCCATCTAAGGTTGGGAAAGCATTTACCTTGTGTTTGATGTGATAAAATTGTTGCAATAGGTGATTAGATTTCCAAATCCATGGTAAGAATGAATGAGCTCTAACTATGATTATTGCTTGGTTGGCATGATACTAGTATGTGAGTGATGTTGTGCCAGGTCCAGCTGGGTGCCTTCTGACTGTCCTCACTCCCACTCTGGTGCTGTTGGCTTGACAGGTCATGGCAGGTTTAGCTGGGTCCCTTCTGACTGTCCTCATGGTGCTGTTGGCTTGACAGCAAGTGAGTGATTTCATGGCAGGTCCAGCTGGGTCCCTTCTGACTGTCCTCACTCCCACTCTGGTGCTGTTGGCTTGACAGCAAGTGAGTGATTTCATGACAGGTCCAGCTGGGTCCCTTCTGACTGTCCTCACTCCCACTCTGGTGCTGTTGGCTTGACAGTATGTGAGTGATTTCATGGCAGGTCCAGCTGGGTCCCTTCTGACTGTCCTCACTCCCACTCTGGTGCTGTTGGCTTGACAGGAAGTGAGTGATTTCATGGCAGGTCCAGCTGGGTCCCTTCTGACTGTCCTCACTCCCACTCTGGTGCTGTTGGCTTGACAGGAAGTGAGTGATTTCATGGCAGGTCCAGCTGGGTCCCTTCTGACTGTCCTCACTCCCACTCTGGTGCTGTTGGCTTGACAGTTGGTGAGTGATTTCATGGCAGGTCCAGCTGGGTGCCTTCTGACTGTCCTCACTCCCACTCTGGTGCTGTTGGCTTGACAGCAAGTGAGTGATTTCATGGCAGGTCCAGCTGGGTCCCTTCTGACTGTCCTCACTCCCACTCTGGTGCTGTTGGCTTGACAGTTGGTGAGTGATTTCATGGCAGGTCCAGCTGGGTCCCTTCTGACTGTCCTCACTCCCACTCTGGTGCTGTTGGCTTGACAGGAAGTGAGTGATTTCATGGCAGGTCAGCTGGGTCCCTTCTGACTGTCCTCACTCCCACTCTGGTGCTGTTGGCTTGACAGTTGGTGAGTGATTTCATGGCAGGTCCAGCTGGGTCCCTTCTGACTGTCCTCACTCCCACTCTGGTGCTGTTGGCTTGACAGGAAGTGAGTGATTTCATGGCAGGTCAGCTGGGTCCCTTCTGACTGTCCTCACTCCCACTCTGGTGCTGTTGGCTTGACAGGAAGTGAGTGATTTCATGGCAGGTCCAGCTGGGTCCCTTCTGACTGTCCTCACTCCCACTCTGGTGCTGTTGGCTTGACAGCAAGTGAGTGATTTCATGGCAGGTCCAGCTGGGTCCCTTCTGACTGTCCTCACTCCCACTCTGGTGCTGTTGGCTTGACAGTTGGTGAGTGATTTCATGGCAGGTCCAGCTGGGTCCCTTCTGACTGTCCTCACTCCCACTCTGGTGCTGTTGGCTTGACAGTATGTGAGTGATTTCATGGCAGGTCCAGCTGGGTCCCTTCTGACTGTTCTCACTCCCACTCTGGTGCTGTTGGCTTGACAGTTGGTGAGTGATTTCATTCCAGGTCCAGCTGGGTCCCTTCTCACTCTGCTCTCCCCCACTTTGGTCCTGTTGGCTTCCTAGAATGTGTGTAATTTTTATTCTAGATCCTGATTTAATTCTAATTATATTTCCATGGCATACTTCCATCTTTTTTGTTATCAGCAAGTAAGTTTATCATTTGTACAGTCCTCTGATGCAAATATAGTGTGATTAATCTTACACAAATGCCTTCAGGATGTGAGCATATTTTTTTGTTCTCATTCCCACTTATTTATTGGCACCTTTCATAACTTTTAAATATTTAGAATGTAAGCCATTCAATTTGTCACTTATTTATGTTTCCTATTATGTTCTTCTAGCATTTGGTATATTATTTATATCTATTCATTTTAATATGCCAATATGACTTCTGCTCAGTTTGTGAGGCCCCATTTCTTTCATTAGAATTTAACTGATGTGTTTTGTGATCTAACAGAAAGACTCTGATGTTGATATTGCATCTGGTGTATTACCCTTAATGCATCCTTTTTTTATGGTCTCCCCAGTGCACAAGTCAATCATTCATGGAGCTGGTGAGGAAATTTCCTTTCTCACATGTACTCTCTAAACCATTCAAAGGATGCATTCTCATTTTTGAATACTCCTACTTTCTTCTGCAGCAAAATGGGGATGCAAGCAATACTCTTAATCTTGCTGTGAAGGAATATCAAACCTCTGGAACCCAAGCCACTGTTCTTGATGCTCTTCAGCATGCCATTAAGGAACATAGCAATAATAACTATGATGCCTTAATGCAGGTCACTGTTGATATCATTGTAAACAACTGTATGTGTAAGTGATCCTTTTCAGAACTATATAAAGTGTCTGATGATGTCTGCCAGCAAAGAAGCTCCTTTAACCCTAATCATATTTGAAGGTTTCCTTTGACCATATCAATTCTTTTTGTCTGAAGAATTTGCTATTTGTTACATTACATTTCCATGTTGTGACATCCTCTTCTAGTACATGTTACTTAGTCCCATTTTATCTGAATCTCACCGACATGGCCCTCTAGCATCAACAATTTAGTAACTGACTATACAGGCCTGTAACAGTGGGGACAATGCTTAGTACAGCACCACAGGTAGGTTGCCCACTGTGCAGTCATGTCACAGTTACCTCTCAGCAGTGTTGACAAGGTCAATTTGACTACTGGTCAATAGAATCAAGTCAATAGGGAGTGAAGTTTGGATTACCCATCATTGACTGGTCACTGACTGGTTAAGCAAAAATACTAGTTGTTTTTGCAATGGACTTGGAAACTGTAATGAAGCAACTGTGTGACAATCACATCTCCAAATTTGGGTGCTTGTCACATCACATTACTCCATTTCTGGCCATTATGTTTGTTTGCTCATTTGTTTGTTGACAATGGGTTAATAGTAGCCCTGACCAGTTATATATTGACTGTGTGAATTTATTAACCTTTTGGGTCTGACAGGTCTGACCATAGTCTATGACAACACTGCCTCTCAGTGTGATACAGACCATTACCCAACCTCAGGTGCTGTACAAACCCTACCTAACATCAGCAAAACAGCCTTTTTTGGCCACAGGCACTACAGTTTTCTTGCTTATTTGCAACTCTGTACAGCCTGGACAGACTCATCAATGCTGTACAAGGCTGTTGCAAGATATGTACATCTAGCACTTAGTTTGTATAGCCTCACCCCCATCTCACACCCCATGCAAGCCTATTGGTAAAACTACTTATTACTTCAAGTCCACAATGTAAATCATTGCCATCATCAATGATGGTGGCCGCATCTACAATTACATCAGCAAGTTGAAAAAATGTCTGACAGTACTTAGTCCACTTAGCAGTCTGAAGTGGTTTGACACTGACTTAACTGTCTGTATGTGTCTAGGATCAGACTGCAGGTCTGGAATCAGACATGTCAGAGGGCCTAGATCATCCAGACCATTTCAGACCATCCAGAGCACTCAGACAGTAAATCAGTGTCCAGACCATTCCAGACCACTCAGATAATAAGTTAGTAGGTCAGTCAGACCACCCAGACCACCCAGACCACTCAGACAGTAAGTCAGGCAGTGTGTCAGATCATCCAGATCATTCCAGATCACCCAGAGCACTCAGACCATAAGTTGTGCAATATGTCAGACCATCCAGACAATTCCAGACCACTCAGACCATTCCAGACCATTCAGACCATTTAGACAGTCAGTTGGGGAGTGTGTCAGATCATCCATACCATACCATACCATACCACTCAGACCACTCAGACCACTCAGACAGTAAGTCAGTCAAGGTTTCAAGACCATCCAGAGCATTCCAAACCAGTACTAAGACCATTCAGATAGCAAGTCAGTCAATGTGTTTGGCCATCCAGAACATTCCAGACCACTCAGACTGGTCAGATCAGTCAGTCAGTCAGTCAGTGTGTCAGACCATCCAGAGCATTCCAGATCACTCAGACTAGTCAGTCAATAAGTCAGTCAGTGTGTCAGACCATTCCAGACCATTCCAGACCATTCCAGAGCACTCATTCCAGTCAGTCAATCAGTATGTTAGTATGTCAGCCCATCCAGAGCATTCCAGACCAGCCAGTGCACTCAGTAAGTCTGTCAGGATGGCAAGTAAATTTTATTAACATATTGTCAAGTCCAGGTCTACTCCGGTAGGGGGTCCGGTCAAGTCTGGACGAAAGCGGACAAAGGAGGAGGGCAGATGCTGGACAAGAGATTAGTCCGGCCGGAGTTGGTGACCGATTGGGTTCAACGACTAAGGACAATGAGCGTTGACCCCTTGCGTAGGTTCTGGTCAAGGGAAGGAGACGGAGACGGAGATGGACGAGAACAGGAGTAGTGACATATGTTGATTTCAGACTGAGGAGTACAGGATAATCTACAGAGTACTTATACTAAGTGCAAACTAGGGACGAGTATATACGGTGACAAGTAAACAGCCTAATGGCAGACAAAGGACGACCGGAGTAAGGGATAGACCAGGTCCGACAAAAATAAAGTCAGGTCCGATGAAAATAAAACAGGTCCGATGAAAATACTACAAGGTATGAGATATAACGAGTTCACGGAGAACTCATGTCAAGGCAGGGTAGACGGCCAAGTGTGGTAAAGACTGTATGCGGGCTAGACCAAGGGTCGTAGTTAGCGGAAGGTTATCTGTGCGACCATTGACCGGAGTAACTGAGAACGACCGGAGTTGAGCTGTAGGACTGCGATGTGACCGGAGTAACCGGATATGATCCGGAGTTGGACATGGTCGTAACAGTATCCCCCCTTTAGGGCCGAACCCATGAGGCCCCAATGAGGCTGCAGTGTGGTCGCCTAGAACAATGCGGAGTCCGGAGTGTTTTGTCTGAGTAGGAATCTTGGATCTATAAAGATCAGACCGGTCTTGCTTTTACCCCCAGTTTTCTGCCTTCTACCAACATGTCTGCACCAGCCAAGTCTACCACCCCCACTGCCACTTCCACTGCTGAGTCCAAGGATTGGACAAAGGCCACCACACCGGAGCTACTGTCTGGTAGCGAGGACGAGTCGAGCGTTCTCGACGCGAAGGCGAAGGAGCGTCGTCACCGCAAGCAGGTGAGGAGAGAGGAGAGGCAGCGTCGGGAGGTGGAAGAGAAGAGAGCACGCGAGGAGGCGGAGTGTGCAAAGGTGGAGGCAGAGTGAAAGGTGAGGGAGGAGGCGGAGCGCAAGGTGCGCGATCAGGCGGAGAGGGAGAGGGCAGAGTCAGAGCAGAGGAAGGCGGCGGAAGTGGCTGCCAAGCAGAGGGTGGCGGAGGTAGCTGCCAAGCAAAAAGCAATGGCACAGGAGGCATCGAAGAAGAGAGCAAGGGAGGAACCGGAGGCAAGTCCGGTAGGAGAGGTCTGGTAGGTTTTATTTTTGTTCTATTTCTGCTCTTGTTTTGCTGACTTCTTTTTGTAGATGCATGCGTTGCGCAAAGCATCGCACAGTGTGCGAGCACGACCCGGAGAAGCCAAAACAGCGGGCATGCATGAAGGCGCCAGCCTCAAGGAGAAGTGCGAGTGGCCGGAAGTGGGGGGTCCCGGTCTGGTAGTGGACAAAGGCAAGGGTAAGGCGAAGGAGAAGGAGGCAGCGATGTCACCGTGAGGTGGCGAGAAGAGGAAGAAGAAGAAGACGACGATGATGACGAGATAGTGGAGGTAGCGGGTCCGTCCGGGTTGAGGTCCAGTTTCAACACCAGTCTTTTCCTGGAACGGATGGACAGGCTAACAGCCGCGGTGGAGGCGATGACCAGTCAGATGGCCCAGATCGCAGACTCTACGTGGTCTGTTTCGCGGTCCAACGACCAACTCAGCGCCGGCCTTGAAACCTTTTTCGAGGAATGCTGGTTCTTCACAATGGACTTCAACAGGTCGGAGGAGGAAAGTGACGGAGAGGTCGATCCAGAGGAGATTGACCAGGAGTTGGAAGAGCTCCAGAAGGACCTGGAGGAGCAGGAAGGACCTGCGCCGGAGTAGGTGGTCTGGTCCGGCACCTTGTAAATAGAAATGTAAATTAGTTTTACTTTTTGTTTATAAAAAGAAGTGGACTGGATTTGGGAGTGAGTGATATTACAAGACAAAATGAAACAGAGAAGGAGAGACAGATAAGAGAGAAACAGAGACGAGAGTATTACTACATGGACGCGAGTGGTCCGGGTTTGTCTGGGTACCGGACATGGTAGTCTTCTAAGAGTTCCGTAGCGTTGCCAAGTTCAGTGGCGAGAAGCCATGACGTTTCTTTGTCAGTTCCTTCATAACTGGACCATCGTACCAAGTAAAGCAACTTGCACGTTCTGCGTTGACGGTCAACCTTGGAGTTGAGGATCTCAGAGATCTCGAACTCCGGTTCACCATCAACTTCCACCAGTGGCGGAGGAGGTTGTATCCGGTCCGGTATGGTGTTGGGTATGGCCGGTTCGATTTGGGAGACATGGAAGATGGGATGAATGGCGCGCATGGAATCTGGAAGGCATAGCATAAAAGAGAGAGAGCCTACTTGTGCTATGATAGTGTAGGGCCCAAGATTCTTTTCTGATAGCTTTTTGGATGGTCGAGTAGACTGGAAGTACTTGGCTTTAACGTATACTTGATCCCCTACTTTGAAGTCCGGTGCCGGAGTGCGTTTGGCGTCAGCCGGACCTTGGTAGCGAAGTTGCGCGTTGGCCATTTCTTCTCGAAGGTATTGGTGCAGCGACTCGAGGTCGACTGCGTAGTCATGAGCCTGTGCAGAGGTCATATCGCGCTCTGGATAGACGGAGACGTTAGGATGATAACCTTTGTTAGCGAAGAATGGTGAGACTCCGGTGGTAGCACTAGGTGCGTTATTATAAGCAAACTCCGCCAGTGGGAGTAGTTCCGCCCAGTTGTCCTGCTGGTAGTTGCAGTAGATGCAGAGGTATTGTTCGAGTGTCTGGTTGGAACACTCTGTCTGGCCGTCGCCCTCCGGGTGGTAACCGGAGGTGAAGTGGAGGCGCATGTCGAGGGCTTTTCTGAGTGACCGGAAGAAGTGGGAGACAAACTCAGTACCGCGATCTGAAGTGACGTGGGCGGGAACACCGTGCTTGGAGAATACATGGAGTAGGAAGAGCTTTGCAAGCTCCGGGCTAGTGATGGTGTCGTGAGTAGGAATGAAGATGGCCTGTTTAGAGAGCCTATCTACTACGACCAAGATAGCTGTGAATCCGGTAGAGGCAGGGAGTTGCTCTATAAAGTCCATGGATATGGAGTTCCAAGGTCTCTCCGGGACAGGGAGCTGTTTTAGTAACCCATAGGGTCGATGGCGCGGTGTCTTAGCTCGAGCGCAGGAGGTGCATGACCGGACGTAGTCCTTGACGAGCGTCCGGCTTGGCACTGAGTTTTCCGGGGCGGAAACAAATGACAAGGTTAAACTGGGAGAGAAATTCAGACCACCGGGCTTGCCGGCGGGAGAGGACTTTGGAGGTAGAGAAATACTCTAGGTTCTTGTGGTCGGTGACAATGTCAATAGGGGAGGTGGAGCCTTCAAGGTAATGGCGCCAGTTCCGGAATGCCTCGAAGATGCTACCGGATGGATCTCTCCATCGGAGCAGGTGATAGACAGGATACCAGCGACTGCGTAGTCGGAGGCGTCCGTTTCCACGATGATAGGGGTGTCCGGAATAAAGTGAGTGAGTATGGGCGCGGTAGTGAAGGCGTGCTTGAGAGCATTGAAAGCGCGTCGACAGTCCTCGGAGAAGACCCAAGGAGCATCTTTCTGGGTGAGCCGGGTGAGAGGGACCACAATGTCGGAGTAGTTGAAAATGAACCGGCGGTAGAAGTTGGCGAATCCCAAGAAGGATTGGATGTCCTTTACCTTACGAGGTTCAGGCCAATCGGAGATGGTTTGTATTTTGTCTGGAGACATGGTTAGACCTTCAGGGGATAGACAGTAGCCAAGGTATTCCACTGAGTCCGAGTGGAACTCACATTTCTCTGGTTTGGCGAAGAGGCCATGCAACCGGAGACAGCGGAGTACCTCCCGGACATGCTGCTGGTGAGACTCCATATCCTCGGAGTAGATGAGGATGTCGTCGAGGTACACAACAACACAGACATCCAGCATGTCAGCAAAGATGGTGTTGACAAAGCGCTGGAAAGCTGCAGGGGCATTAGTGAGGCCAAAGGGCATTACTAACCACTCATAGGACCCATAGCGCGTACGGAAGGTGGTCTTCCATTCATCGCCCGGAGCAATCCGGACTAGGTGATACGCGTGCCGGAGGTCGATCTTGGAATAGATCTTAGCATGGCTGGGGGAGTCTAGTAGGTCAGAGATTAGGGGGAGTGGATAGCGATCCTTTTTGGTGATTGTGTTTAGGCCTCGGAAGTCAACGCAGAGGCGGAGTGAGCCATCCTTCTTCTTTATGAAGAGGACCGGAGCAGCGTGAGAGGAAGAGGTGGGGCGGATGAAACCTGTAGTGAGATTCTCATCGATAAACATCTGGAGAGCAGAGAGCTCGACCGGAGACAGTGAGTAAAGGGTTCCCAGGGGTGGTGAAGTACCTTCTTTGAGTTCGATCTTCAAATCGTAATCGTGATGCGGGGGAAGTTCAGAGGCTTTCGCTTTACTGAACACATCCGCATAGTCGCAATATTCCGGAGGGACAATGTCCAGGTCCGGCGGAGTTGATGTAGAAGAAGACCGGGCCTTCGCTGAGTCGGCAGGGCGCAGCTGAAGTTGGTACTTCGTGGATCCCTCTAAACTGCACGCACACACGAATGCAGCTGCATTGATTAGGGAGATATGCGGGGGGTGCAAACCGGAGTGTCGACAGATGGCACAGGGCCTGGGGTAGACTGGCCGGAGAGGCTGGAGTCAGGGTTTCCGGGCGGAACCGGAGAGGGAGTCGACGGGGGCGTTGGCAAACTTCCTGCAAGAGTCCGGAATGTTAAACTACTCAATACCCAGTCAATCAACGGATTATAGCAGGTGAGCCAGTTATGTCCAAGGACAATCGAGCATTCAGAATCCAATGGAGCGAGATAAAAGGTCATGGGGGTGACATCACCGGATGTGGGGAACTGCACTGATAAATTGATAGCTTGAGTAATTACATAGTTTGATGTACCATCAAATAACCAGAGTTGGATGGGAGAGACAGAGTAAGAGGTAATGTTGTTTTTGTGCGCAAATCGTAAATCTACAAAACAATGCGTGGACCCGGAGTCCACGAGTGCGCAGATTTTAGGTATATCAAAGGACAAAAGGGAAACATGTGGCATAAGGGAGTTTGGGTCGAAAAGAGCGGACACATTGAGGCGGGCCTCCTTGGGTGCACTTCCGGAGTCAATGCAGCTCACCAGTTGTGCAGAGGGCCGGGAGCTGCTTACTCTTTTTTTGACTCGGAGTTGACACCCGAGTTAGTAGAGTCCATTTTACCGGACTCAGCAGCGATGGCCGCAGCGCGAGCCTTGGCCTTTTTGGACTTCTTTGGACAGTTGTCCGCGAAGTGTCCAGTACCTCCGCAGAACATGCAGAGGTTGTTGTCGAGCCGCCTTTTACGCTCGTCTGCGGTCAGTTTCCCGTCCTTGCCAAGCTTGTTGGTCAGGTCCGGTTTGGAGCCGGACGAGGACTGGTTGTTGGTCGCCTTAGATGAGCCAGAGGTTTTGGCGGAGCTGGTGGAGTTGCCGGTCTGAGCTTGACCGGACTTGGGGGTATTGCCTCCGGAGTTGGAGGGCTTGGGAGTGGACGAGGTAGGCTGGCTCTTCGTCATACGGGAGATCTCGTCTTTGCGCTCCCAATAGCGCGCGTTGATCTCTTGACAAAGGGCTCTCAGCCCATTCAGAGTCAGGGGCTTCCCGACTCGGGTGATCTCATCCTTGAGGCGGTCCGGGAGACCGGAGTAAAACAGGCGACGGAGTGCGCCATCCCCATAGTCCTGGACCTGCGAAGCGAGGCGGTTGAAATCTACAATGTACCGTGTAACACGGTACGAGTCTTTCATCTGGAGATGCTCGAGCTGGTGCTCAGCATCAGCAACTGGGTCATGAGGTCCAAAGGTACTTTGGAGTTCTGTGACAAAGTGGACCCAGCTGTCCATCCAGCGCGGACGGTCAGCCGGATTACCGGAGTTGAGGAGGTCCGGTTCGAACCATTCCAGTGTCATACCTTTTAGATAGGACTGGGCGAACATCACCCTTGCCCTATCTTGGCGGAACACTTTGGCGCGATCCTGGAAACATAATTCGCACTGGACCAAGAAGGTCCGGAGTTTCTTGGGGTCCATGCCATCGAAGGTGTCTGGTTCACAGACCTTGGCACGGGAGGAGGAGGAGTCGTTGGAACGGCGGGAGGAGCGGGAGAGGCGGTTGACGGCGATGGCGAGATTGTGGAAGACAGCCAGGCTAGGATCTAGTTCTTCCGTGGCGTCGAGAAATTCGTCGTCGTCGTCATCGTTGTTGTTGTTGTTATCATCTTCGGGGTCGTCCGGATCATCTCCAGGACCATCCTCAGGGCCGAACCATTGGAAACGACCGGGTTTGCGACGCTCTGGAGTGGAGTCACGACGGTAGGGAAACCTGTCACCAGAAATAGATTCATGGCGACCTAAGTCTGCAGAACCGCGAAGGCTCTGAGACGCAGCATCTCGACGCGGAGTCAAAGGTGCTGTGGGGTTTCAAGCTGTAAAGCTCTGGAATTGGCTTACAGAAGCCGGAGGTTGCCTGCGATTAGACAGGGCTTGCTGGGCGGCAGAAAGGTGAAGGTCGTCTACTGCACCTGCTTCTTCAGCGAGTGCAGCAGCAGTACGAGCACGAGAGCGCGTAGTCATGGTCATGAGGAATGAAACTAGTTTGCGTACAAGGTTTGTATAGTGAACCCACACAAGTGTGAGTCTGAAATACTGTCAAGTCTGGGTCTACTCCAGTAGGGGGTCCGGTCAAGTCTGGACGAAAGCGGACGAAGGAGGAGGGCAGATGCTGGACAAGAGATTAGTCCGGCCGGAGTTGGTGACCGATTGGGTTCAACGACTAAGGACAACGAGCGTTGACCCCTTGCATAGGTTCTGGTCAAGGGAAGGAGACGGAGACGGAGATGGACGAGAACAGGAGTAGTGACTTATGTTGATTTCAGACTGAGGAGTACAGGATAATCTACAGAGTACTTATACTAAGTGCAAACTAGGGACGAGTATATATGGTGACAAGTAAACAGCCTAATGGTGGACAAAGGACGACCAGAGTAAGGGATAGACCAGGTCCGACAAAAATAAAGTCAGGTCCGATGAAAATAAAACAGGTCCGATGAAAATAAAACAGGTCCAATGAAAATACTACAAGGTATGAGATATAACAAGTTCACGGAGAACTCACGTCAAGGCAGGGTAGATGGCCAAGTGTGGTAAAGACTGTATGCGGGCTAGACCAAGGGTCGTAGTTAGCGGAAGGTTATCTGCGCGACCGTTGACTGGAGTAACTGAGAACGACCGGAGTTGAGCTGTAGGACTGCGATGTGACCGGAGTAACCGGATATGATCCGGAGTTGGACATGGTCATAACACATATCTATGTAGTAAGTGGCAATACAAAGTGTGCCAAGCATTAAATACACTGTATCCATGCTGTTACTATCCTGTAGTAGTTAATAATAAATACAATAAACTTACAATGGTACTGATGCTGTGCTGTGTATGTGAGTGCATGCAGATGTAGGTGTGGTGGTCATGCATATTAGCAAACCAACCCTCCCCTGGATATTACTGGATATTACTGGACAGTGTCCCAGAGCCCCAGCTCTCCCAGCAAGGTGCTGTTAGAATTCATGCACTGGGTTGATTAGGGTGACCACAATGGATAAATGGGTGCAAACCAGGTCCAGATGTGATGGAAATAGAGGGTATCAGGTACCTACTACCTGGCTAGCACTGTCCCAGCACCTGTCCAGACTGATCTAGATGTACTTGTAGAAGCCAACAGTACCCACATCTTTACTGCCTGTACTCAGCTTTTGACCACCTTAATTTATTCAATGTTCAATTAATCAATTAATATCAATTACATATAATACAAAGAATAAATATCATATCATACTACTTAGTACTAGTGGTTGTCATCATGTTGGTGGTGGGGTGACCATGCTGACCATGCTGTTGATGTGGTGAGCAATGTTGTCATTGCTAGTGGTGGTGGCCATGCCATTGATGCAGATGGGTGGTGGTTGTGTCATCATTGGTGGGGGTGGCTGTATTGTTGATGCTGGTGGTGGGGTGACCATTGTCCCTGATGGAGCCCATGTACCTGGTTAGGCCATGTTTTATGGCCAGCCAGAGTTGACAATCAGCTGTATGTTATGGGCCAATGGGGGTCAGGCTGGACTACAGGGTGTTGCCATGATATATGGTCTGGCCTGTGTGCAGAATTGTCACCATAATACATGGTCCAGCCTGGGGGTGGGTTGTCACCATAATATAGGGTTGGCCAGGATGCAGGTATCACCATAGTGTATGGTCCAGCCAGGGTGTGTAGTTTAACCATAATATACAGTCCAGCCTGGGTGTGGATGTCACCATAGTGTATGGTTGGGCCAGGGTAGGGGTGTTATCATAGTGTATGGTCAGGCCAGGGTACTGGTGGTCACCATTATATAGGACCCAGCCTGGGTGCAGGTGTCACCATAGTTTACAGTTGGGCCAGGATACTGAGCTCCAAACAAGTCTCTCGTCCTAGTGAAAGGGCATTGGCAATGACTGATGCTTGTGCCACAGCAAAGCAAAAGGTAACAGTTGATGATGATAGTAACTGTCATATCCATACTTTTCCCAGTCGCAACTCTGGTCTAACCCTGGCCCGCCTGACCTCTCCTTAGGCATTGACGCAACTCCGGAGCTAGTCCGGCCATCTCCAGCCTCATAGCTGCACTCCAGCTCAACTCCGGTCACTACGTCCATCTCCACCTCAGGACTAACCCCTGTCTTCCTCTAGACACATCTGCGGTCTAACTCTGCCATGTCGAGCCTGTACCTACCACTTGTCGCTACTCCGGTTTCAGTCCGGCCACTCCCTTGGTCTTGTCTGCAACATAGCCCAACTCCGGCTGTTACATCCAACTCCAGCTCAGGTCTGCTCCTGTTCCGCTCCACTCCCTCTGATAGGTCCACCAATGGCCTTGGACATTTCCATGTCCAACTCCGGACCTTCCTCCGGCTACTCCACCCTTCCTCCACCTGTGCACTCCCTCCGCTCTGGTTTATTTTCCTGTCCCTGCTTTATTTTCTTGTACCTGCTTTATTTTCCTGTCTACTTCTGCTCCATCCCTTGTCTCGACATTAAGGTGTTTACTTGTCACCATATATACTCACCTTAGTTTCATTACTATATAAACTACCGTACTCCAGCCTAGTAGTCCTTAGATCAAATCTCAACTAAGATACTCCCCACTCTGTACTACCCACCATGCTCTCCTAATCCCATCTTGTTCTCCTGAACTCCGGCCAACTCCGGCCTCTGTCCTATCTCATCCCCTTGGTCCTATGTCCGATCCTAGCAAGTCTCCTACTTGCACGAGGGCAAAAGCCACCTCTGTCCCAGACTCAACGCTAGACTTCTCAGGACTTATCCCACCTCTGGGATGTCCTTCGCTCCGGACGAGCTGCGCTCAACTCCAGACCACTTTCCCCTGGTCTGGACTTACTCCGCAAAAACCCGGACTTACTCCCTGTGCTTCTCTAGTGCCTGGACTTCATTCGTTTGACCTGGACTTGACTCTCCGCACTAACTAGCACCTACTAGTGTCTGGACTTACCTCCTCATTAGTTCCCTGCACCTCTGGACCTCCTAGTAAGATCGCTGAGGAGAACCGGTCTTGACAGGTTGCTATGATGCTGCAGGTAAGTTTGCAAATCAATCAACAAGTTTTCGACTTACCAGCATGTCAAGGCATATGATGGTGAATCGAACTTTGAAACAGATGCTTGGACCTCCCCAAACCACCAGGCATTCATAGCTATAACTGTCCACCTGGCACAGGAGGGTAAGCCATTAGTAATGGTACTTGACTTCATTGAGGTTGCAAAGGTACATATTATATTCTTACCATTGTAGTTGTCCACTTACACGTTTGATAGTCACATTCAGGTAAAGTTTTTGTGGAAGAGTTTGCTGTGGTCTTGGAAATGTTCGGAGTAGCTGACAAGGTGTGTGAAGGGTTAGACAGTCCAGGCATATAAGTAACAATACACAAATCTTGAGCATGACAGCCGATAATGCTTCATCAAATGATACAATGATGGATGAGCTTGCAGGTCTGATTGCACACTTTGGGGGGGATTTGACCTGTCCACGGTGTCTACTCCACGTTATAAATTTAGTAGCCAAAACAGTAACAAAAGAGTTTGACGTACAAGACAGTGGCAAAGAAGACACAGACAAATTGATGACACTTGCTGAAGGGGCCGACATGGATGATTTGCAGATGAATGGTTGGGAGAGGTCTGGGGATGGGAGTGATGATGCTGATAATGTTGATGGATGGGTCGATGAGATATCTCTCTTGATGGCAAACAAACATGCCAGATTCGAGGGTAATATTCATCTGGTGAAGCTGGTGCTTGTCAAGGTCAGTGATACCCAATGGTATAGTAGACCTATTCTCACCTGTATACTCCCTTTTAGATCCGTAAAATTGTGTTCAAGATCATTCACTCCACTACAATCCTCCTTCTAGCTTGGAAAGTGACTCTGAAAGAACTTGGGCTGCCTGAAAAAATTATGCCATGTGACATTTCAACTCAGTGGAACTCAACTTTTGACATGTCAGATTTTGCTGTTGAACATGAAGTTGCCATTGACACAATCACAGATAAGCACAAATTGGGGCTGAGTAGTTATGCTCTTGATGAGAAGGAGTGGGAGTTGCTGAGACAGGTGCGAGACATGCTGAAGGTCAGTTGTTCCCATCATGTGTCCACACCATGCCTTTACCTGCTGTTACAGGTCCTCAAGGATGCCACATTGTACTTCTCTCGTTCAATGCCCAACCTTGCCATGGTAATCCCTGCCATGGACTATATTGACACAACATTTACCACTGGCCTGCTCAAGAAGGAAGAACTTAATCCTGCAATCCGTGCTGCATTGGGCCTTGCAAAATGCACCCTTAACAGGTACTACTCTTTGACTGACTCATCTGAATTGTATCGCATCGCTATGGGTATGTACATACATTTTTCCACAGTGCTCAGTCCTGTTGACCTGTTTCCTACAGTGTTACACCCTCGTTACAAGCTCAAGTATTTCAAACAAGCTGGCTGGACACTGGACTGGGTTGCAACCATGCAGAATCTTGTTTGCAACACATTCAATACTTCATATGTGTCCTGGTGTCTTCCTGGAGATGCTCCAGAGGACAACTCAAGTGATGAGGGCATAGTAAGTTTATTCAATACATCTTTCTAGTTGTTCAAAGCTCACTATTCTCATCTAGGACAGTGTTGGGACCGGAAATATCTTTGATGATCTTCCAACACTCATCAAGCTCATGTTCTCCCTAGCTACAAATGAACTCGATACATTTCTTTCAACAGGGGTTGAGAACGTGTCCGATGCATTGGCATGGTGGCATGAACACTGCATCATTTATCCACGACTTGCACGCATGGCAATAGATTATTTAACTATCTGTCATATCCATACTTTTCCAGTCACAACTCCGGTCTAACCATGGCCCGCCTGACCTCTCCTTAGGCATAGATGCAACTCCGGATCTAGTCCGGCCATCTCCAGCCCTATAGCTGCACTCCAGCTCAACTCCGGTCACTACATCCATCTCCGCCTCAGGACTAACCCCTGTCTTCCTACAGACAGATCCGTGGTCTAACTCCTCCATGTCGGACCTGTACCTACCACTAGTCGCTACTCCGGTTTCAGTCCGGCTACTCCCTTAGCCTTGTCTGCGACGTAGCCCAACTCCGGCTGGTACATCCAACTCCGGCTCAGTTCTGCTCCTGCTCCTGCTCCACTTCCTCTGTCAGGTCCACCAAACGCTTAGGACATTTCCATGTCCAACTCCGGACCTTCCTCCAGCTACTCCGCCCTTCCTCCACCTGTGCACTCCCTCCGCTCTTGCACTTCCTCCGGTCGTGCACTTCCTCTGGTCCCACTTCCTCTGGTCCTGGACATCTCTCCGGACTTAACATTAGTTAAGTCCACCTCTGACCCTTACCTGTCCTCTTCCGACCTAGTTCCCTTGTCCCTGCTTTTCCTCCGTCGTCCCTGTAACTCTAGTTCCCCGTGTCTGCTTCCGCTCCAGTTTATTTTCCTGTCCCTGCTTTATTTTCTTGTACCTGCTTTATTTTCCTGTCTGCTTCTGCTCCATCCCTTGTCTTGACATTAAGGTGTTTACTTGTCACCGTATATACTCACCTTAGTTTCATTACTATATAAACTACCGTACTCCGGCCTAGTAGTCCTTAGATCAAATCTCGACTAAGATACTCCCCACTCTGTACTACCCATTATGCTCTCCTAATCCATCTGTTCATCTGAACTCCTGAACTCCAGCCAACTCCGGCCTCCGTCCTATCTCGTCCCCTTGGTCCTATGTCCGATCCTAGCAAGTCTCCTACTTGCACGAGGGCAAAAGCCACCTCTGTCCCAGACTCAACGCTAGACCTCTCAGGACTTATCCCACCTCTGGGATGTCCTTCGCTCCAGACAAGCTGCGCTCAACTCCGGACCACTTTCCCGCGGTCCGGACTTACTCCACAAAAACCCGGACTTACTCCCTGTGCTTCTCTAGTGCCTGGACTTCGTTTGTTTGACCCGGACTTGACTCTCCGCACTAACTAGCACCTACTAGTGTCTGGACTTACCTCCTCATTAGTTCCCTGCACCTCTGGACCTCCTAGTAAGATCGTTGAGGAGAACCGGTCTTGACACTATCCCAGGTACGTCTGCACAGTATTGTCTTTCATATCAACTTATTTTTTCTTGTAGCAACTTCAGTCGATGTCGAGCGTCTGTTTAGCTGTGGCCACATTCTCTTATCACACAATCACAATTGTCTCTCTGTGCAAGCCATTCATGCCCTCCTCTGTCTTGGTAATTGGAGCCATTTAGGACTTGTCAACAATGATGATGTGCGCAAGGTATGTCTCTTAGATGATGTGGGGCCCATGGATGGAAGCTCAGAGCCCACTGAAGTTGAATTAGCAGATGGATGGGATGTGATTGATGGGTAGATAGTCATAGCCTGAGATTTATTGTTGCTAAAATGATCCACAATGATATGGAAAACCTGTGGGTATTACCCATCATGGGTATGGGTCAACCATGGGTCGGGTATGGGCAGTGATTGAGTACCTGTGGGTTTACCCATGCAGTTCTCTAATACTGGTGTCACCATAATATACATTCCAGCCTGGGTGTGAGTGTCACCATAGTTTATGGTCAGGCCAGGGTACCAGTGTCACCATAATATACAGTCTGGCCTGGGTGTGCATCAGCAACATGACAATTTGTCTGAACTGACTTACACATCAGGAAAAATGGTTTTTGCCTTAGATAATTTTACAAGCATCAATGTTGCTTTATGGAGCTATGGAAGAATTGAAAGCATCTCTGGTGTTTTATATTGCTATATATTATGGGGCAATAATTTAGATACAACAAATGGCACCATAGTTACCTTATATTGCTATATATTAGGGGTCAATAATCTAGATACTGGCAAGACTGCTGCCACAGCTGTTACGGACCAAACTTTTTATCTTATCTAATCTGCGATTAGATAGTGTTTATCTTATCTTAGTGTACAGCCTCTATCTTATCTACCTAGTCTAAACCTGTACCTCGTGCTGTACACGCTGCCACCCTTGACATCATTACGCATAGCCTTAGCTCCACAATGATGTCATTACATAGCCTTCTGCCTGCACGTAGCCTCATGGATAGCCTCGCGTAGCCCTTGTGTATAGTAGTATATATACCGTGCAATCCAGCACCCAGAGGCTCCCCATTCAAGCTCATCTTGGGTCTTTGCTCTAGATACTCGCGTCCTATCCCCTCAGAGTCTTAGCGTGTGGTCGGGTCCTTGGTGTTTTGCCTAGGGTCGTCTCACCTGAGCTCGAATCTAAACCATCTACTTGTTCTACCACGCGCTATTCCCCAGCCTAGTAAAGGGAAACTATACCCGGACTCCAGGGTTAAGGAGCTTCATCTTCATACCTTCCGTTTCGTTCACGGCCAGCCTTTAGTGCCGTTCCCGTAGTGCTTCGGCATTGGGAGTTCTTAGCACCGTATCCTTTACGTACTGTACACCAGCCCAGGGTCGTGCCTGGTGTCTGAAGGTCGGCGCCCGTTCAAGAGAGGTTCGCAGCCTCAAGGCGGTTGAGACATACGTACTCAGTAGTTCCTGCGTCCGTGCAGAGGTAGACCTTGTGATCTGCAGCCACTAGCCATTTGTTCTTTGCATAGCTGTGCCACTGCCCTGACCCGGCGAGCGTGACAGGCGAACAAAGTCTTACGCTTAGTTTAGTGGAACAACTGTGGGGATCTAGTCCCAAAGTAACCTTACTCCTACGTCACCCCTTACGGTAGTCACCATACCTTACCAGTTCCCTCGTCACCTCGTCGAAGTGCAACAGGAGCGCTTGGCGATCATTTACGGTCCCCGCCCTGACACCCTTGTCAAAGTACAAGAAAGAGAGTCAGCGATCGAAGAGGAGTTTCAGTTCACCAACGCCATTGCCGCCTACAGTCGCCTTGTCAGCAACTTCGAAATCCAAGTCCTCCTCGGTTTCCACCGTTCCCTTCCTGTTCCGCCCTTGCCGCACGTTTCGGTCCTCCCGTCTTCGACCGGTTAAACAAAGACCTACCCCCTATTCCCACCTCCACCCCTACTAGGTCCTCATGGCAGACCTTAACCAGCTCCTCGGACAGCTTATCCAGGGGCAAATTGACCTCCAGGCGCATATCGCAGCCCTTGCGGCTGCACAGCCTCACCCTGCACCGCCGCCGCGTAAGAAGGTGGTCGCGGATCCCGGGAGTTATGATGGCTCCCCTGAGAAGTTCCACGAGTGGTGGTCCAAGATCAAGATTTGGTTACAGATCTCGATGGAGGGGGCAAATGACGCCCAGGTTACCGCCACAGTTCTCTCCCGGCTCACTGGCCCAAAGGCTGGTCGGTGGGCTCAGGTACATCTGGACGGCTGCATGGCGGCAGCCCAGGCCCTCGCCAACGCCCCGCCAGTCCCGCCTGGACAGCTCCCGCCCCCGCCAGCCTGGCCTGCGTGGGATGATTTCGCCGAGGAGATAGAGAGGTTCTTTCTCCCCGGAAACAACGCTGAGTGGGCACGTGCCCAACTCCTCCGCCTTAGGCAGGGCCCGAGGCAGAGAGTTGACGATTTCTTGGCACAGTTCGAGGCGCTCAAAAACCAAGGGGGCTGTGGAGATGAGTACGCTTGTGACTTGCTCAAACGCGCGCTCCAGAGGAAACTCTTGGAGCAGATTTATATACAGGGAATGCGTCGGGACACGTATGACCGACTCGCAGCTTCTGCTCGTGCAATGGGGAGAGCCCAAGAACTCTTCCTTATCAACCTCCAAGGGCAAGGCTCTGCCCGATATTACCAGGGCCAATCTTATTCGTCTTCAGCCGCATCTGGGAGTGGTGTCCCGATGGATATAGGTGCCGCTGAAACAAACCAGCAAAGGGGTAAAGGGCCCCAATGCTACAATTGCCAACTATTTGGCCACATCGCACGTGAGTGCACAAAGCCGCGCCGCCCTTGTCGTGGGCAACCACAAGCACGGGCAACGCAAGCCCAGCCAGAGGATGACCGGCTAAATGCGGTCAGAGGAATGACATTTGCAGAAATGCAGGCGTTCTTCAAAGATTTAAAAGATTAGTGAGTGAGGATAAAACGGGCATCCTCGCTCTTGAGTCTTCCTTGGACTTAGCTGTACGTATTCTGGACTATAGACTTTCTCGTGCTACTACTCCTGCAGTACAGGAAATATTTAAATACCGCATTGCTTTGTTACATACAAAAATAGCGAAAACCCACAAAAAAGTGTCTTCTGTAGTTTCTCCTGTCTCTGTTTCTCCTTCTCGCTACTCTGTGTTATCTGTTGATACTATGGACTGTGACTCGGACTATACTGTACCTTCTAAGGGGGTCCCTGCAAAGGGCTCGGCGCCGGAAGTAAAAACGAGCATGCTTAATTCCCGATCGAATAAAAATATTTCTTCTCCTTCTTTGGCATCTAAGGAACCGGAAAGTCCCGCCGGCAACTTGGAAGTTTTCATGGACTTACAAAGGTCCTTCACAATGGAACGTGAAGTGACGGTACCGGTCTGCATCCATGGACCGCTTAATACTATTAAAGTAGACGCTCTGCTAGACAGTGGCGCTACTGGTTGTTTTGTTGACAAGAGCTGGGCTCTTGGTCGACGGCTTCAGTTATCTAAGCTGGTGAAACCCATCCCGGTGCTTAACGTCGATGGCACTAGAAATCAGGAGGGTGATATCACGCATTATGTATTATTAACAGTCGGTATTGGAAAACATGCTGAAAAGCTGTGGTGTGCCGTCACGTGCCTTGGAAAAGTGCCGCTTATCCTTGGCCACACCTGGCTCCAGAAGCACAACCCCGATATAGATTGGGTAACCGGCAAAGTTAATTTAACTAGGTGTCCTCCGGAGTGCAAGTCACTTTTAGAGACACGCTTTGCTAAGTTATTACGAGAAAATGAGTCTCAGGAAACTTGGGTACAAGCTTTGAAAGCTCATGAATCAAAGGTTACTATTGATGAGTCGACCCTAGAGGAAGCTCAGAAGCAGGTGCCTAAAGAGTACTGGGAGTTCTTAGACGTATTTAGTAAAAAGTCATCGGAGCGCATGCCACTAAGAAAACCTTGGGATCATGGAATTGATCTAAAAGAAGACTTCCCACCCAAAAAGGGAAGACTTATCCCGCTCTCTGTTGATGAGCAGAAAGAAGTCGAATCGTTCATTGATGATCAACTCGCTAAAGGATACATTCAGCCTTCTATTAGTCAACAGACGTCACCGGTCTTCTTTATCCCGAAAAAGGACGGCAAGAAGCGCATGGTACAGGATTACCGTTATGTAAACGACTGGACAATTAAAAATAACTATCCGCTGCCGCTTATCTCTCAGCTTGTTGACAAGCTTAAGGGTTGTAAACTCTTCACGAAAATGGATCTTCGTTGGGGTTACAACAACGTGAGGATTCGTGAAGGCGATGAGTGGAAAGCTGCATTTGTAATGCACAAAGGGGCTTTCAAGCCATTAGTTATGTATTTCGGTCTCTGCAATTCACCCGCGACGTTCCAAAAAATGATGAATGAGATCTTCCATGATATGTCGGATGTCTGCGTGGTGTATATCGATGACCTTATGATATTTACGGATACGGACGATCAGGAAAAGCATGATAGAATCATGCTGGAAGTTTTGAAATGATTACGTGATAACGATTTGTTTGTCAAACCTGAGAAGTGTCGCTTCAGAGTCACCGAAGTCGATTTCCTTGGAATGATCGTGTCATGTGAGGGTATCAAAATGGACCCTGAAAAAGTTAATGCTATTTTGAAGTGGCCCGAGCCAACGAACGTAAAGCAGGTTCGCGCGTTCCTAGGTCTTGGCAATTTCTATAGACGCTTCATTAAAGATTATGCAATCATGGCTAGGCCCATGACGGACCTTACGTGTAAAGATACAGTATTTAACTTTGGAGAAAAGGAATGCGCTGCGTTTGAGGCTTTGAAAGCCACCTTTACTCGTGCTCCGGTACTTCAGTACCCCGATCAAGACTGCGAATTCCGCCTCGAAACCGATGCGTCTGAGTTCGCCATCGGGGGAGTGATATCCGTGAAGTGCGAAGACGGTGAATTCAGACCTGTCGCATATATGTCACATTCCATGACACCTCCAGAACGAAATTATCCTAGTCACGATAAAGAGATGCTGGCCATTATAAAAGCAACTGAGGCATGGCGCCATTATCTCAAGGCCACTCCTTATGCCTTTGAGATCTACACAGACCACCATAATTTAACGTACTTCACCAAGTCACAGAACCTGTCTAAGCGACAAGCACGCTGGCAGATGTGGATGATGCAGTTTAACTATTCACTTATCTATAAGAAAGGAACCCAGATGCACGTTGCAGATCCGCTTAGCAGGCGATCGGACCATTACGTATCTAGTTCCGATGACAACAAGGACCAGGTCCTGTTAAACCCGGTATCTGTTAAGCTGGTCGACGTCACTGATCAGTCTTACGAAGAGCGACAGTCGCTCATTACGAACTTTCACGACACTCCTGTTGCTGGTCATAAAGGAGTAAAAGCTACGTATAACGCGCTCAGGAAGCATTATTCTTGGAAAGGGATGAAAGAACAGATTCAAACCTATGTAAAGCACTGTCAAAAGTGCCAACAGTCCAAGGTGTTGAATCAAAAGACTTCTGGAATTCTTGTTCCTCTCCCTACCCCTAGCGGTCCGTGGCTTGATGTCACCATGGACTTTACCGAGATGCCGGAATCCCTCGGTTACAACTATATATTAGTTGTGGTTGATCGATTCTCCAAAGAGGTCGTGTTTGTGCCTTGTACTAAAGAGGAAACCGCCCTGTCAACCGCTGAGTTATTTAGAGACCACGTCTGGTGTCAGCATGGACTCCCGTCTTCCGTTGTGTCAGACCGCGGATCGGTCTTTGCGAGCAACTTCCTGGGGGAGTTGTATAGACTCTTAGGCGTAAAAAGGAAGATGTCTACGGCATTTCATCCTCAAACCGATGGTCAAACGGAGTGGTTGAACCGCGAAATTAATCAGTATCTCCGAACCTACGTAAACGATCGACAAAGCGAATGGGCCAAGTGGATCAAAATTGCCCAATTCGTTTGGAACAATACGGTCTCGGAGGTTACCACTGATTCACCGTTTGGAATTACCCGGAGTTATTCCCCTCGTATGGGTGTTGAGCCAGTGGACACAGCAGCCCCAGCAGCTAAAGACTTTGCCGCCGTATTTAATAAAGTTGTTGAGTCTTCTGAGAAGGCAAAACATAATATGAAGCTTCAGGTGGATAAGCATAGAAATCCTGCCCCGAACTATGTTGTAGGCCAACAGGTTTGGCTTTCTACGGACAACCTTCGTATGCTAAATCGTGCTTCTAAGAAGCTTACGGAGAAATGGATTGGCCCCTATGAGGTCACTCGCGTAATCCCGAATGCGGTCAAGCTTAAGCTCCCGAAAACTCTTTGGATTCACCCGGTTGTGAATGTCTCTCGGGTTAAACCTTATTTAGGTCCTCTTCCCGGACAGCCTGTGTCTCGGCCTGGTCCGGTACATGTTTCTGAAGAGTGCGATGAAGAATACGAAGTGGACTATGTCGTAGCTTCTCGTATTTATAAAAGGCAACTCCAGTATCTGGTACATTGGAAGGGATATGAGGAACATGAGAGAACATGGGAACCCTCGTCAAATTTAAAGAATTCTCCTCTGGTAGTCGAGCGCTTTTACCGGGAAAACCCCTCTGCTCCTCGAAAACTTCGTATGGCCCAAGCGGACTTTGACTCGTTATTTAGTCGTATCCCCGAAAACCTCACGGTTTGCGACGCTCAGTTCTGCAGTCTGGAATCCTGCACCTGAGGGGGGAGTAGTGTTACAGACCAAACTTTTTATCTTATCTTATCTTAGTGTACAGCCTCTATCTTATCTACCTAGTCTAAACCTGTACCTCGTGCTGTACACGCTGCCACCCTTGACATCATTACGCATAGCCTTAGCTCCACAATGATGTCATTACATAGCCTTCTGCCTGCACGTAGCCTCATGGATAGCCTCACGTAGCCCTCGTGTATAGTAGTATATATACCGTGCAATCCAGCACCCAGAGGCTCCCCATTCAAGCTCATCTTGGGTCTTTGCTCTAGATACTCACGTCCTATCCCCTCAGAGTCTTAGCGTGTGGTCGGGTCCTTGGTGTTTTGCCTAGGGTCATCTCAACGGCACTACTGCAGCCATGGCAAGACTGCTGCCATGGCACTACTGCGGCCACAGCAAGACTGCAGCCACGGCACTACTACTGTGGCCATGGCAAGACTGCAGCCACGGCACTACTACTGCGGCCATGGCAAGACTGCAGCCATGGCACTACTGTGGCCACGGCAAGACTGTGGCCATGGCAAGACTGCGGCCATGGCAAGACTGTGGCCACGGCACTACTGCGGCCACGGCAAGACTGCAGCCATAGCACTACTATGGCCACAGCACTACTGCAGCCATGGCATGACTGCGGCCATGGCACTACTGCGGCCATGGCAAGACTGCAGCCACGGCACTACTACTGCGGCCATGGCAAGACTGCAGCCATGGCACTACTGTGGCCATGGCAAGATGCCATGGCTGCGGCCAAAGCAGGACTGTGGCCATGACAAGACTGCGGCCATGGCAAGACTGCAGCCATGGCACTACTGCAGTTGCAGAAAGACTGCAGCTATGGCATGACTGCAGCCATGACAATCTCAGCCATGGCAAGACTGTGGCAATGGCACAACTGCAGCATATCACAACTGCAGCCATGGTACAACTGTGGCCATGGCAAGATGGTGGTTATGCAGCTATGGCAAGTCTGCAACCATGGCATGACTGTGGCCATGGCATGACTGTGGCCATGGCATGACTGTGGCCATGGCATGACTGTGGCCATGGCATGACTGTGGCCATGGCACTACTGTGGCCACAGCACAACAGACTGCGGCCATGGAAAGACTGTGGCGATGGCACAACTGCAGCCACAGTACCACTACAACCATGGCACTGCACCCTGTGGCATGGGAACCATTGCCTAAGGCATACTAGGCACTGTGACTGAGGCATGCTGGCCACAGCAGTCCAACCTGGGTAAGTTATTATAAATGATAGTAGTGGTGGGATGTATAAGAATATTTCAATACCTATAGGAAACACTCAGTATGTGCACAAAGTGTCATAATGCCTATGTGGAGACATACATTCACTGATATGAAAGTGCACTGCACTGCATACACTTAAATAACATTACCTCAGTACATGCACAAAGTGTAACAATGCCTGGGGTGTATATTGTGTATGTACAAAATATATATGTTTGAAATGAGAAGAGAGATAAGGTTATTGAGCTGTTGAAGTGCTGACACAGTGACCGATAAGTATTGTATATGGGCAGTTATCACTCAAACACCCATATGTGGACTCCTGCAGCTCTGTGCACTCAGGACATGTGTTCTGCACCATATGTGCATAATGAATCATTGCCACTGGTGTGCTTGCCTAGAAGATTATGTGTGTGGTTATATGTGTCTTGGACATTGTTTCCATGGCCGGAAGGGACCAGAGCATTATTCCCGCAGCCATATTGGGACTCCTGTGGACCTTTTTGCTCATAACATATGTCCAGCAACAACATTTGCATAATACATGATTACCACTGTTTTACTTGCCCAGCTCATGTTTTACATGGTACTATGTGTCGGGGACATTGTTGCCATGGCTGAAGCATGCCAGGACATTATTCCTGTAGCCATATTTGGACTCCTGCGGACCTTTCTGCTCACAACATATGTTTGGCAATGACATTTGTTTAATACATGATTACTTGCCCAGCTCATGTTGTATATGATACTATGTGTCCGGGACATTGTTACTGCGGCCAGAGCATGCCGAAGCATTATTCCTGTGGCCATATTTGGACTCCTGCGGACCTTTCTGCTCACAACATATGTTTGGCAATGATATTTGTTTAATACATGATTACTTGCCCAGCTCATGTTGTATATGATACTATGTGTCCAGGACATTGTTACTGCGGCCGGACCATGCCGAAGCATTATTCCTGCGGCCATATTTAGACTCCTGCAGACCTTTCTGCTCACAACATATGTTTGGCAATGATATTTGTTTAATACATGATTACTTGCCCAGCTCATGTTGTATATGATACTATGTGTCCGGGACATTGTTGCTGCAGCCGGAGCATGCTGGAGCATTACTCCTGTGGCCATATTTGGACTCCTGCGGACCTTTCTGCTCACAACATATGTTTGGCAATGATATTTGTTTAATACATGATTACTTGCCCAGCTCATGTTGTATATGATACTATGTGTCCAGGACATTGTTACTGTGGCTGGAGCATGCCGAAGCATTATTCCCGCGGCCATATTTAGACTCCTGCAGACCTTTCTGCTCACAACATATGTCCAGCAATGATATTTGCTTGATACATGATTATCACTGTTTTACTTGCCCAGTTCATGTTGTACTTGGTACTGTGTGTCCGGGACATTGTTGCTGCGGCCAGAGCATGCCGAAGCATTATTCCTGTGGCCATATTTGGACTCCTGCGGACCTTTCTGCTCACAACATATGTTCGGCAATGATATTTGCTTAATACATGATTACCACTGTTTTACTTGCCCAGCTCATGTTGTACTTGGTACTATGTGTCTGGGACATTGTTGCCGTGGCCGGAGCATTATTCCTGCGGCCATATTTGGACTCCTGTGGACCTTTCTTCTTAAAACATATGTCCAGCAACCATATTTTCATAATCCATCAGTGTCATGGTACACCAATGATATGTATATTGTGCTGATCCTGTAGTGCCAATAGTATGTTGTGCTGCTGTTCTGCTGTGCCATGTTGTGCTGCATCCAGGCTTGTGCTGAAAGTGTAGTGCCACATGTATGTACTGCCGCATCCTGGCTTAATGGTACTATGAGAGCTGCATATATGCGGCACTACATTTAGACAATGAACATGGTATCTAGGGCCTGTTGGGTATACTGGAATGCCAACTATAGAAAGGTGGTGGTCTGCACAGGGAAGGTCTAGCCTGTAGAAGAAGGGAGAAGGAGAACTGTAGGATAACCTCAGTATGCTGGCAAGCTACTATATATTAGTATGTACCTGTAGGATAACTACAAGGTATCAGTAGGTAGATGTGGTGGTTAGTAGATGGTACTCACCCTCAGTATGCTGGCAAGCTACTGAGGGACTATGGTAATAGACTCTACTGTATGTGCGATGAAAGCTTATGTAAGTAGGTAAATATACCATAACAAATCTGTTTATCTCCAACACCAACCTCATGGCCCATCATACTGAAGGGGAAGCCAACATACAGGCCTGCCCGACTACATAGTTGTCACCACATTGAGGGCTTGCCTCATGCTCTGGGATACCACATTCATAACCTGTGACTTTGAAATATACTTGCAAGGTTTCCCCACATAGCTATATAACACCTTTACTAGGGCCCATCTAATGCTATGGGACATCATACCCATATGCTGGCCACCCTGACTATATAAATGACACTGACTCCAGGGCCTGCTCATAGTCATGGGACACCACCCCCATGGCTTGCTACTCTGAAGGGTACACCCTATATGCATCCCATTTGGAAGCAAGGGACACTATATATGCGGCTTTACACCAAGGCCAGGGCAACAACCCTACAGCCCAATAAAACATATGGGACACACCATTCTATCAGCCCACCAACAGAAACAGGACACCAATTCCACAGCTTGATGCAAAGTATGCAACACTGGCACTGCAGCCCTTCTATTCATTTGCATGGCTAGGGCTCCATAGTAGAATAGAGTACACCATCTCCAGGGCCCCCTGATCCTATAGATGATCATGTTCCTGGGGCTGTCATGTAATAATGGGACACCATCATAGTGGGCTTGACACATTGTGAGACACCAATTTAGTGTATGGTTCTTTGGCCACATTGCTGCAACTACTACCCTAGTCCTTTGCCGCAATGCCATGGCGGCTGCCCTGCTGCAATCATTCAGCCTCAATGCCATGGCAACCCTGTGGCATTCACCTCTGGCCACATTGCTATGGCAGTGCCCTGCTGCAATCATTCAGCCTCAATGTTGCAGCAACCCTATGGCATTCACCTCTGGCCGCATTGCTACAGCAGCACCCTGCTGCAATCATTCGGCCTCAATGCCGTGGCAACCCTGTGGCATTTACTTCTGGCCAGCGGCTGCCCTGCTGCAATCATTCGGCCTCAATGCCATGGCAACCCTGTGGCATTCACCTCTGGCCGCATTGCTATGGCGGCTGCCCTGCTGCAATCATTCGGCCTCAATGCCGCGGCAACCCTGTGGCATTCACCTCTGGCTGCATTGCTATGGCAGCTGCCCTGCTGCAATCATTCGGCCTCAATGCCGGCTGCATAAGGCCCTTTTGCCGCAGTCCATTCTGATCTAGTGTACCAGTGTGTCAGCCCACTGATATTGCTTGGTGACAACCTCTCCATGAGCCACCAATATTGCATGGTGAAACTGCTTACATTAGCCCACTCATATGGCATGGGGATGTGCCATAGCTGGGCCCTATCCCAGCTGGCCATGTAGAACGGCCAATTGTCAGCTTTGTCTGTCCATGTTGTATGGGACAATGCAGGTGCATTATGTGTCTTGCTCTCGACACTCGGCACAATCACCTCATCTCCGCTTTTGACTCGTCCAAAGACAAATATTCAATTTGCAGTCGCAATCGCCACAACTGGTGCATTGCATGGTACGTACACGTCTCCTCCGTCGATGCTAACCTTTCTCCAGTGGTTGGCAAGCTCAGGCATCGTGATTTCGCACCCAATAGGTGAGTCTTGCGTTTTCCGTCTGTTTCGACGCATTCTGATGTTCTGCGATCCATTTACAGCCATTTCCGTCGCGTTTCCAATGCAGTGCGCGTGCGTGCATGCGGTCGACGCATCCGTGTGGCTCCCGCACCTGTCTGGCTCGTCTGAGCACTGCCTTGCAGCCTCAATAGGTGAGTTGGGCGTTTTCGCTCGCTTTTGGCTTGTTCTGACACATTCTGCATTGTTTGCAGCCGTTATCGCGTCCGTTTCGAAGCATGGCATGTCCATGCACTCCCTCAACGTTTCCGTGGGGTCTCCGCAGCCGTTTGGCTCGTCTGGAGTCCATTTTGGGCTTCAACTAGGTAAGTCCGGTGGTTTCGTTCGCTTTCGGGGTATACTGACGATATCTGGCGCGTTTGCAGCTGTTATCGCATCCATCTCGACGCTTGGCACGTCCCAGTGCCCACTCGACGCATCCGACTGGCTTCCAACGCCATCCGTCACGTCTATGACGCGTTTCGTGCCTCGAGCTCCCAGGTACGTCCCTGCATCCTCACCACAGCTGATCCCAGCCATTCCAGCGCTGTTTGACACATCCAGAATGTCCGTCGACCCTCTCAACCCATCCACCTGGCCCCTCAACACATCCTTCCAGCCCCTCAACACATCCGTTCCGCATCCAGGACCATTCGCGTCATCTGCATGCCAATTTGTGCCTCGAAGGTGCACATGCGGTATTTCACCACCGTCTCGCTCCTCCGACTGGATTGACATGATTACGAGTACGTCCGACTCGTTTGGGGTGTCTGCCATGCATAATTGCTGGCAACATTCGACGATCAGCTCGTCAACGCTCTCTCGCCCGCTCGTACCTCCCTCGCAGCCCTCCGACTCGTTCTCCATGGTATCCCTGGCCTCCTTCAACCTGCTCGAACCATCTGCATGCTCAACAGCTGCATTCGATGTGTTCGTGTTACCTTTCGAGTTGTTTGTCTCGCCACTTGCACATACTATCCACTCCCCCTCGAGTGGCAGTCTCTGTGCGCTAGGTACATTTTCTCGTGCGTTTTCGTTGGGCTGACAGCTTTCTTTGTATGGTAGATTTGTTTGTTGGAGTTGCGATTGACTGTCGTGCTCTGTTTCGTCGCCTTTGTCGAGTCTATGGACTCTCTCCGCCGGTTCTCCACCCAGCGCAGCCTTTCCCTCGATGTTCGCGATCGTTTCACGTGGTTCGGCCGTTTTGACCGTCCCAATCGTGCGCTCTGCTGTCCTGACGCTCCCCATCACCTCCTGCTTGCACTCGTCTGGCTTGCCCTCAGTTGGCAGCCTCGGTGTCAGTGGCAGTGAGTCTTGTGGGTCGTTTTGCGTCTCATGCGGTGCACTTTCGAGTAGGACAAGTGTCCCTGCGCTCTCAGCGCTATTGCCCTTCGATGAAGCCTCTAGGCTCGTGCGTGGGTCTTCAGTGTGTCTGATGTTTCTGTCGTCGACGTCTTTGGTGCCTCGAGTGAGGTCTTTGGTAGGTGGGTCTTCCTGTTCTGCACCAATGGCTGCATTCTCACTCGTAGGGCTTTTTGCTGATGGATGACATTTGGCTTCGTTTGCGCAGGTCACGAGTTTCTTCGCGTGGGGGTCCGCTATGGGTTCACAGTCGCAAAAATAGAATGCGAGGTACCGGAAAACTTCTCGTGCGTTCTCCAAGAGTTGGATACAAGAGAGGTGGGAGTGTGATATAGAGTAGCATATGAGCCACCCTGTTCCTATGATCCCAGTCTTTGCTTCCATTGTCCGATTCCAAGCCAGCTACAATGCTCAGTAAGTTTTTGGTGGCTGCGACCTCGAGATATTTCGCGCGGTAAATTTTCCAATTTTGTCCATCTTCTTTGAGCTCGGGAATTTTGACCATTTCACTTGTTTTTACCTCTGGGTTCCTTTTCTCCTGGT
This sequence comes from Scleroderma bovista, assembly GCA_037178675.1. Classification (NCBI taxonomy): domain Eukaryota; kingdom Fungi; phylum Basidiomycota; class Agaricomycetes; order Boletales; family Sclerodermataceae; genus Scleroderma; species Scleroderma bovista. The sequence goes on along the minus strand of JAYMGJ010000211.1, from coordinate 6,838 downwards.
ATTCCTTTCCTCCTGGCTAGGCAGAGCCAGGGCTCATAACCTATAGAAAGGTAGTGGTCTGCACAGGGAAGGTCTAGCCTGTAGAAGAAGGGAGAAGGAGAACTGTAGGTAACCTCAGTATGCTGGCAAGCTATTGATATATTAGATATACCTGTAGGGTAACTACAAGGTATCAGTAAGTAGATGTGGTGGTTAGTAGATGGTACTCACCCTCAGTATGCTGGCAAGCTACTGAGGGACTATGGTAATAGACTCTACTGTATGTGCGATGAAAGCTTATGTAAGTAGGTAAACATACCATAACAGTCTGTTTATAATCCAACAATATATGAAGCTGTTGGCTGACCTGGCAATCCAGCAGGCCCAGAAGTGAAGTCAATGAAGATAACCCAGCCCAAGGCATACAAGGGCCAGGACAGCATCAACATATTCAATGAATGGGTGAACCAGGTTTTACGCTGGTTCAGAACTTATAAAGTGACAGGCCCCACCTGTGACGGAGACAGGGTCATGTACATGGGTGCCTGTCTGGAAGACTTAGCAGGTCAATGGTTTGACCAGGAAGTCAAAGGCCCAGATCGCATGATCTGCTACTGGACTTTCAAGGACCTCATCTGCACACTCTTTGTGCAATTTATTCATGAGGCCTCCACACAGAATGCAGCTGAAAAATATGATAAGACAAGGTACTCCTCTGAGTGAGGGGCCCTCACATTCTACAACAACATGAGATGTCACATGGTCAGGATGGTCCAGCCACTGGATGATTACTCCATGAGGAGGAAATTCATCAATGGACTCCCATTGTTGTTGGCAGAAGGAGTCATGAAAGTGTGCAGAATATCTAGTGTTTTAAGGTCCGGTCCGGTCTGGTCTTTTTTGCCTTTTTAGGAAAGACCAGGACTGGACTGGTCCTAAAAATATCAGAAATTGGCAGGACCAGGACTGGACTGATTAGGACTGGTCCAGGACTGGTCAGGACCAAGCAGGACCAAGCAGGACCACCCAAGACCATTAGTACAGTACTTGACCTAGTCATAAGTATGGTACTTAACCCCATCATGACTACTCTACTTAACCTAGTCATCAGTATGGTACTTAACCTAGTCACTAGTATGATACTTCACCTGATCATAAGTACGGTACTTAACAATAATAGGGGGTATTTGTAAATGTTGTTTTCATGCTTCAGGGTCTTACTAAAGGTCATAGCCACCAATGAGAGCAATCCAAAAGTGGCCTTACATAAGTGATTCATTAAGATTTGACAGAGCTATGGACAAAATACATTTTCAGAGCTGGTGCAAATTTTTTGAAAAACATTATATATCATTTGTGTGTAGTGTACTGGTGTTGGTAATGTAGTCATGATTATGAAAAAATGCATAGTTTAGTATTGCAGTTGTGATTAGGTTAAGTAGCATAGTGGTGACTAGGTTGAGTACTATTATGACTAGGTTAAGTGGTGTCATCACTATGTTAAGTGGTGTTATAGCTAGGTTAAGTACCCTAATCATGGCTAGGTTAAGTAGCTGGTTGTATTTTTTGATCTCCCATCAAATGCACATTTCTCTTGATGCACTTGTTTCATCACAGCACACCATGACTTGTTTGTTTGTTTTCATCCCATTCCATGTTGTGATTTTACCATTTCTGTACTTCTAACAGATAGCCAAATGTTATTGCTGTGTTTGGTTGTTACAATCAGATAGCATGCTGATCAAATAGTTTCTCCATCAAGTAGCTCTGAAACTGCTGACCCTCTGTTCCCCTAGGTTGTTCCAGGCTGATGGTGGGATCAGGATCATCACCATACACTGCCGCCTCTTCTCTTGCCCATCTTAGTGATCCTACCTGCTCACCTTGCACCCGGCGATTCCCCTCAAACACAATAATCATGTTGTGCAAAACCAAACAACACTCAATCCAATACACTGCAACCCATAAGTCCTCCTTGCTTTGCATTCACAGGTGGAGTTCCCAAAGGGATTGAAATTGACCCTTTAGTGCTGCAAAGGCATGTTCAACATGAACACTGTGCGCCTAAGTGAGGGAAGAGGTCAGAACAACCAACAACCAACACCAAATGACAGCAATATGCGAGTGGTGGTCTTCCTTTGCATTTCTGGTATTTAATCTCCTCAGGGGGATGTGCTGCACGCCTTCAGGCAGGATGCAGGAGGGATGGGAAGGGCTTCTGATGGGGATGGGATGTGACTTGGGATGGTATTGACTCCTCTTCAGCCTACCACAGTGGTTAGGAAGAGTCCTGGGATTGAAGAGTGAAGATAGATTAATGACAGGGGTGTAACAGCAGTGATGGAGCAACAGGGAAGCAAGGGGACAGTTCCTGCTTCAAGAATGCGATGGACAGTGATGGGATAGAGTGGACAGTGATGCTAGACTGCGCTTCAGCCTAGAGAAATGATCAGATACAAGATATATCTGATAAACAGCAATATAGGAGCGTTAGGCCAGCACTGAGTGACCTGCAAGTCCAAAGACAGAGATGGAGCTTATAGACAGAGGGGGAGAGTGAATGTGGTCGCTTTATTGAGGGGGAAGCAGACACTTCCTTGCAGCCTTTGGCTGTTGGTTTATATACAGGAGGGGCTGTGGCCCTGTAAGCACAAATGACTAAGTGCTTGGTAAGAGATTGGTAAGAAATTGGTAAGCAATTGATAAGCAGTGGAATAAGGCTGAGTCATCGATGGGGAGAGCCTGAACAAGCTGCTGAGCCAAGGGAAAGAGCAAAAACATAGGTAAAAAGGGGTGCACAACCAAGAATATGGAAAAATCATTGCATGGGGCCCAAAAGAGAGGGGGGGAAGCATGGGATGAGTAGATTGAAGCTAAATGAGCATATGCGATGACATAATGCATATGAATCATAGGGGCATGAGTCAGGTAGTTCAGTCACAAACCCTCGCAAAAGTGGGTCATCGGACATGTACATTTGCCTGTAAAGGTGGGACTAGCTGACACTGGCTGATGCTCGCAAGACTGGGCCAGGCCAATGTTTTCTATTATTGCAAATCTGGTACAGGCCTGAGGGACATTAATCACTGCAAAACTGGGATGGGCTGATGTTTGATAAAAATTGCAGAACTGGGACTGGTGGGAGCATTGTAAAACTGGGTCAGGCCTGTTGAACAAAAAAATTGACAAGTGTTGCAAAGCTGGGACTGGCCGATGTTGTAGATACATTGCAAAACTGGGTCAGGCCTGTTGAGAAAAAAGTTCTCAATTACTGCAAAACTGGGTCAGGCTGACATGGCAGAATTGGGTCAGGCCTTTTGAGGAAAAAATTGTCAAGCATTGCAAAACTGGGTCAGGCTGACATTGTATATACATTGCAGAACTGGATCAGGCCTGTTGAGAAAAAAAGTTGTCAAGCATTGCAAAACTGGGTCAGGCTGACATTGCAGAACTGGGTCAGGCCTGTTGAGGAAAAAGTTGTCAAGCATTGCAAAACTGGGTCAGGCTGACATTGCAGAACTGGGTCAGGCCTGTTGAGGAAAAAGTTGTCAAGCATTGCAAAACTGGGTCAGGCTGACATTGCAGAACTGGGTCAGGCCTGTTGAGGAAAAAGTTGTCAATTGAACCAAGAACATGTTGTTACTGTCCATATACACTGCAGCTTTGCAGCTGAAGTACTGATATGATGTAGCACATTTCCGCATTTTTCAAACCTTGAATGATTTGTGCCTCTAAGCATGTCAGGAACAGCTGAGTATAAGCATTAGTAGGCTGTTGGTAGCATTTCTAGGTCAGTAGATGTTATGTGTTGTGTGATATGTAATGTTTTTGCATATCTCCGCATTTTGTGGGGTATTTTCCCACGCCTTCTGTATGTTATTGTGCCCTTCCCTCCCCCACATCAAGCGGTATTGACTTGAGTAAATTGTATCCACTACTGTATGGTATCCCCCAGCTTTTGAGATAGTCATATTGTGCATACCTGATCTGGAGGATCATACAGCACCTATTGTTATGAAAGTGCTGTTTTCTATGCTGCTCCTCTTGGAGTGGTCAGCTGCTCACTAGATTGTATTGGGACTTTGGTATAGCATAGTAATACCACTGGAGACCATCCAGTAGCCACCATACCTCCTAGTAATTGCCTGCCATGGTGATATGTTTGCAAAGGAAAAACATAAAACATCGCACCAGGACATGGATCCCATGCTGTGGACTGTAAATATGTTGTAGGTACATATATCCCCTGTATGGGGATGCATTATTTAAGTTGATATGTTGAATGTATCAAAAATGCGAACATTTTTGGTGTTTTAAAGCCTGCACTACTCTCTGGGGATACAGAGCCCCTTGCACATTTAGATGAGGGTCCAATGGTGATCCTATAGGGTAATATGGGATACAGAATCATTTTTACAGTACATTTGGACCAGGGATGAAGCACAGAAGGGGAAGAAAAGTACCAGAACAAAGGTGGGAATATTTGAAGTCAACTATTGACCAAATATGGTAATGTTTTGGGAGTAGTGGCGCTTGGAGAGCTTATGTAATCAAGTGTTGACACTACTGAATTTAGTTAATGAAAACTACACAATGTTGGTAATCAACTCCAATACACAAACACTACACTACATTTCCTAATCAATAGTCCGCATTTTTGGTAATCAACACTAAACAATAATGGCTAATCAGAAGTCCGCACTTTTGGTAATCAACACTACACAACATTGGGTAATTAACACTACAGATTTTGGGTAGTGCACTACAACAATACTACACAATAATGGCTAATCAACAGTCCGCATTTTTGGTAATGAACACTATCACATCAACACTACACAACATTAGGTAATCAGTACTACACATTTTTGGTAGTACACTACAACAACACCACACAATATTGGTTGATCAATAGTCCGCATTTTTGGTAATCAGCACTACCACACCAAGAGTACCCAACATTAGGTAATCAATACTACACATTTTTGGTAGTACACTACAACAACAACACTACACAACATTGGCCAATCAATAGTCCGCATTTTTGGTAATCAGCACTACCACACCAAGAGTACCCAACATTAGGTAATCAATACTACACATTTTTGGTAGTATACTACAACAACAACACTACACAATATTGGCCAATCAATAGTCCGCATTTTTGGTAATCAGCACTACCACACCAATAGAACACAACATTAGATAATCCAAGCTGCACATCTTTGGTAGTCAACACCATCACACCAACAGTACACAATATTGCCTAATCAATGGTCCACATTTTTGGTAGTCAGCACAGTAATTTAATTCTGCAATGTGTATCAATTTTGGGTCTGACCCAGTTTTGCAATGGTTGACAACTTTTTTGCTCAACAGGCCTGACCCAGTTTTGCAATGTATCTACAACATCGGCCAGTCCCAGCTTTGCAACACTTGTCAATTTTTTTGTTCAATAGGCCTGACCCAGTTTTACAATGCTCCCACCAGTCCCAGTTCTGCAATTTTTATCAAACATCAGCCCATCCCAGTTTTGCAGTGATTAATGTCCCTCAGGCCTGTACCAGATTTGCAATAATAGAAAACATTGGCCTGGCCCAGTTTTGCGAGCATCGGCCGGCATCAGCTAGTCCCACCTTTACAGGCAAATGTACATGTCCAATGACCCACTTTTGCAAGGGCTTTTGACTGAACTATGTGCATGAGTCATGAATTGATAAGCAGCATGATAAGCATAATTTGAAGGATGATTGGTAAGTGATTGGTAAGGGGAGTAATGGGGGTTAGTAATGCCAAGAGGGGATGAATAATGCGCAGCAGAGTGAGTCAGAGGGAGCCAGAGTGACTCTGTGTGACTCAGACAGAAGGGAAGCACAACCTGTGATTGATTGAACTTTAGATCTGGAGATGAGCTTCTGAAGCAGTGCCACTGATGGGAGTGGCTGGGGGATAATAAAAGGATTGATCCAACCAGAAGAGCAGTGTCAGGGGGCCTGGAATGACAAGTAGAGTCACAGCTGGTCACAGAGTGTCACAAATCCCTTGGATTGAGCTTCTGTAGAGCAAAAACGCGAAATTTGGTGCTCCTGAAGTACAGTCCTCCCTTGAGCAGTAAGGGGAAAGTTCTGTACTATATTAGGGCTCCTAAGAAGGGTTCTAGAGCACTGTTTCATTTGTGTTTGTTGTGGGATAGCAGGGAAGTGAAACGTGAATAGCAGATTTGACGTGTCCAGGGAAGCGAGATAAATGATAGAGGGAGATGGATGTGACAGGACTCTGGGATGAAAGGACCATATGCAGAGGACTCAGGAGACACAGAGACAACCAGGTATGAATTTTCAAGTCTAACGATAGACTTGAGACGACCAAAGTAAGTGCACAATGCAGGACTGACAAGGAGAACGCACTGACCGAGAACAAGAGGCACTGGGGGAGCAGGCTGGGAAGATATGTACCAGACAGTACACAGGAGCTCAGGGAGAGGCTGTCCCAAGAGCAGGACATAGTTGAGGTCTGCTGCAATAGTGGAGAAAAGTTCCAGAGAAAATGCGGACTCCATAGTGACTGATGAAGCAGGTGTCTGGATTGCGGGTGGAATATCTCCGTGGGAAATAAACAGATTTATGTCGGAACTTGACAGGCAGATAGAGCGTGGTCTAGGCTCCATGATGGTATAGTCACATGATTGATAGCCTCAAAAATGGCAGAGCTATTCAAAATATTGCAATGCCAGCACTGGGTGCCTAAATTTGACATTTGGGCACTAAAAATGATTCTTCCTTTTCTCCTTTGTTTCTCTATTGTTTCTTCTGCTTCTTTGGTTGTTCTGGTATGGGAGTTGGACTGCAGTAGGTTACTG